>JAEIIU010046991.1:18947-44183 GCA_018874675.1 Drosophila baimaii
CTCACTACACTCCTCGACATACAACGCACATCTGCAGCAACAATGCTGCAACACTTCTTCCCATCAGCAGCAGCAGCAGCAACAGCAAGAACAACGGCAACATCGACTGTCTCACGCACACACGCCAACACTGGCGCCACCGTCAAACCGTCGGACCGTCAGAGCGACAAAAAGCCACTGCACCACACACGAACACACACCAACTCCCCCTTGAACCACCGCCCCTCCCCAACATCTTCAACCACCATAGCCAAGCAGCAGCAGCAGCGGTGGTGCGCGCAATTTTCAAATTTAGCGCCAAACGCGCCCACAACTGTACTCACGGAACCCAAGCAGATTTTGTATGAAAATAATCAAGAAACCCACTCAACGTGTCAATTGCAGATCTAGTTTTAATCGCAGCGCCCCGCGAGAGGCGCCAAAATTAAGGTGACACCCTGGGCTATAGCCTCGATCGGTTTCGGATCGGATCTGAATAGGGGTCTTCGAGATATAGGCGAAAAAGTGGGCCGAACCGAAATCGGCAAGAAGAAGCAGACAGCAATTTGTAGCCATGCGAATGACGGCAAGCTCAGTCTTGTACGAGCCGTCGACGCGTACACATATCCGGTGGTTAGGAACTAAGAAAAATAATAAAACCCAACTAATACCGGGGGGAATATCAGAGGGACATCTATGAGTCGTCCTTCTGGATCTCGTAGCTCCAGCTGATACACCTCCTATAGCTATACTATACTCTTTAATCGAACAAGAAATCACTGCAAAATATTTCCAAATCTTTCGCTTGCTAGAGGGCGCTGCTGCTGCTGCTGCCTGCTGATGTTGTTGTTGTCTTCTCTCTGCGCTGCCGCCATCGACTGCGGCTGTACAAATGCCGCGGCGGTTTTTCAGTGTATTGCATTGGTACGGCGGTGCTGGCGTGGGAGAGAGAGCAGAGCCAGCAGCAGCTCCGCTCAGCGTGCGAAAGAGAGGGGTGCCAGAAGAGAGCATGCGAGAGAGCGCATAGCGAGGGTCGCTCGAGGAGCGAGAGGGCTTAAATAGACGGGCCGCAGCTGAGCCGCAGCCAGTGTGTTTGTGTGCTTCGTGCGTTTTGGATCTTCTCTCTGTCGCCCCTCCGGATACTTGTGCTGGTTTCTTGTCAGGCGACTGTCTAACGAAACAACAACCCAAAAATCCCACTCTGTTCTTCACGACAGCAATAATCAAATCGCTCCCGATCGGTTAATACCCAGTTCCGGAAAAAAAACAACAAACTAAACCCACACAACAGAATGTCGGCTGCCACAGAACAACAGAATAACGGCGATGTGGCCGTGGAGAAGGTTGCGGCGGAGGATGTGGCCGCCGTCAAGGACGATCTCAAAGCAAAGGTGGCCGCCGAGGATAAGGCAGCCGCTGCCGATGCCGCTGGAGATGCGGCCGATAACGGTACGGCAAAGGACGGCGAGGATGCCGCCGATGCCGCCGCCGCCGCTGCCCCCGCAAAGGAATCAGTGAAAGGCACCAAGAGGCCTGCCGAAGTAAGTATCTTATCGATCGCGCGCGCCAATCGATGACCGGTTGGTTGGTTGGTTGGTTGATTTTTGTTTACGCGGTTAAAAAATCCTCCAAGAATGATTCACTTGCTGGCGAGTTCCACTTTTCATGCGGGAAAAAATTCTAGAAATAGATATACACACGTTTTTCAACCGCGCGCACTCTCTCAGTGGCTTATATACCAAAAAGAAAAGATACAGAGCGAAGAGAGAGTGGAGCGGGAGAGAGTGGGGCCTCCCTCCCTCTCTCTCTCGTAGATTTGTTAGTGTGTGTTGTTTACGATTAACCAAGATGATTGCGAGCCACTAATCAAAGATTATTGTTGTTAGGTTCAAATCGAGGTTAGAGGACCGCGCGAGTACAGTTACTCGGCGGAGTTCAGCAGGGGTGGGAACGGGCGGATAATGTATTTTTAATCAACTTTGGAGCGAGCACACTAGAGCAGGTCATTAGCATTAACATTGACGTGTCGCAAAAAGTATTACAACAGCCACAATAAGATACAGATAGATATCTAGCTGATGGGGGGGGGGGAGAAAATGGCAAATAGAAGCTATAGATATTGTAGCTATAGCGCGGACTCTTGGCCTTATTGCCGCTTCGGCGATGCCAATGCACTCTCTCAATGAAAACATACATTGCCGGCCGGTAAATTACTCATGTCATGTTTTCCCCCGCTTCTCAATGTGTCCCAAAAGAGCACGCGGTTTTCGTGGGGTACCCGACTGTCGCATTCCATAATCAAGAAGCACATTTCTTGATAAAAATAAAATATAGTTTGGGTTAGTAAGGCGGATAAATTGGCAAATCAAGCAGTTCTCGATTCTCAAAAACTCAAACTCGAAATAAAAATGTACAGTTTAACGGGAGAGCGCGCTCTCATACACTCTATTTTCCTACTCTCTCCTCTCTCTGTGGGAACGCTCTCTCTCTCTCTGTATCTCCCCCACTCTCTCTCTGTATCTCCCCCATTCTCTCTCTCGTAATTTGTATACATACCACGGGGCCCGTTTGTCTGTTTGCGTTTGTGCTTACATTTATCTTTCACTTTTTTCCTGCTCTGCTTTATGCGTATTTATTTTGGTACATAAAACAAGACAGTTTTACAGGGTGTCGCAAGGTTCTAGATACTTTTTTCTTTTTCTTAACGAGAGAGTGATTTTAAGAGGCAATGACATACAATTAATTAAATTGTATATATTGTAAGTTGGAAGAGAGAGAGGTATTCGCAACTAGATTAGATTAGAAAAATACTTATTCGACTTTATGTATTCATTCCATTGTTCTCGTCAAAGTAGATTTCTATTTAGCTTACACCTGGAATGTTGTATTCATTCTTTCTTAAGTAAACTTCCTTCTGAAAGATTGTATTCATTCTTCCTTAAATAACCTTTCTTCTGGAAGGTTGTATTCATGATGTCTTCAGTCTGTCTTAAGTAGAATTCCATTCAACTTTCTTTCGGAAGGTTGTGTTCATTCTTCCTAAGATTGTTTTCCGCTTAATTTCCTTTCTGGAAAGTTGTTTTTAATTTGTTTGATGTTTCCTCATCACTAAATTTTCTCCAGAAAATATAGCTACTACTTTTAATACTTAAAGTATTGCCTGTGTATGCTTGTTTTCTTTAATACATTTCAAATCCTTTGTTATGTATTAGATACACCTTTAAATGTATCTATAATATCTCAATTGTGTTTATAGATACTACAGTTGCTCAAGTATTTAGCCTGTTCAGTACTCAAAGTATCTCAAACTACCTCTATCCACATTGTATCTACTAGATCCTCCTTTTTCCTGTGTGACCCTGTTTTTTCCGCTCGTAATTGCACATTTCTCGAATGCTTGTTGGGTCTCGTGACTTATGCTGTAAGCGGAATAAAGGAATATGGAAAATATGGGGAAAAAGGGGGAAGAGAGAGCGAGCCCGTGCGGCAGACTGCTTTTCATTTTGCACATATTTCCACAGCGAGCTTGTTTTCCGCTTTGTAACAGTCTGGTAAATAGTAAGTGGCCATGTATTGCTGCGGGCTACTCTTTGACTTGGGAACGTGACCGCCTATATACCACCGGGCCATGCTATGCTATATAGCTTGTTGTTGGTTGGTTGGCCAGCAGAGCAGAGTTGAACCCACGCATGCCAGTTGTTGTTGTTGTTGTTATATTTTGATGTTGTTTTGCGCCTTTTTCCCGCTGCAGCAGCTGGCGCGTGAGAGAGTGAGAGAGATTCATTCATGCAACGGCTGTGTCGTGTCGTGTCGTGACGCGTTCTCAGGTACAGTTTCCTTCGACCTACGGGACGCTCTCTCCGTTACTCTCTCTCTGTATCTCTCAGTGCCACTCTCCCTCGCTCTCGCCTCTGGCACGCTTGGCTTGGCAGGTCTCGTTTCGTATCTCACGGATGCGGATACATATGTCGCTGCCGGCGTCGGCGTCGCTTATTGTTTTTTCCATTATGTAGTAAATATGCCGCCTAGTAAATATATACACACTCACACACACAGAGCCGATGTAACGCGGCTGCACTTGTAATTCGCTCTCGGCGACTCTCTCTCGGTCTCTGCTCTCTCCTCTCTCTTTGCCGCAGCGAATTACATTGGCGCGCGCATTTTTCAAATGTTTTTTTACGGCGAAAATAACGATTTTCGTTGCTGCCTGTTTTTGTGGGCTGAAAATATACATTTTATGACTATGTGTATACACGCACACGGGAATTGGAGGGACTGGGAGCGCGATTGGGGATGCCCTTGATCAAGGAGATGTGTGGGTTTGAGTTGGGCGCACACACAGCAAGCAGGGCTGTTATCACCAACACACGAGAACCTTTACTTTACTGACTTTTCCATTTTCTTCTTCCCCTTTCCCCTTCCAGGCCAAATCCGCAGAATCAAAGAAAGCCAAGAAGGCAGCCGCCGCCGATGGCGATTCCGATGAGGAAGAGGCTCTGGAGGAAATCATTGAGGGCGACAGTGAAATCGAGAGCGACGAATACGACATACCCTATGATGGCGAGGAGGATGACATCGAGTGCGATGGTGAGTAGGAAATACAAAGGCCCTTCCTGTCTTGAATCCCTTGACTAATCCACAATTTCCCATTCTGTAGATGACGATGATGATAATGATGACGGTTCTGGCTCGGACGATCAGGCGTAATAATAATGTAGTCAAAAAATACAAACAAAAACAAACAAAAAATTTAAATTAATAATAAATAAAAGTTACAAGCAAAAACAAAACAAAACAAAAAAAAAATAATAAACCAACAACCAGAAAATAAACCACAACAAGGAGATGAAGAGAAGATGATGAGGAGAAGAAGAAAGAGATGATAAAAAAACACAAAAAAATCGCAAAAGTATATAATTTTTATGTTTAAGAAATAATTTTTTATTTCTTACCTTATTTTAATTGTATTTTATGTGTACTTTTTTTATAAAAAACTACAAAACAAACAAAAATTGTAATTGAAGGCATTTTCGTATGAAAGCAATCTATACGGAAACCCAACAAAAAAGTAAACATCCCCACTATATACAAGAAGAAGAAAGAAAAAAAAAACAATACAAAAAACAAAACCAAAATCTTTTTTTCCTTTATGTCATAAGTCCTAATTTAGACGCCAAGTTTATGCGTGAAAGAAAAAAACCTTAACAAAGATATGCAAAAGTAGCGTAAACGAAGCCCATGAATTAAAAACACAGACACAACAACACACCAACACCACACACACCAACACTCCACCAACACAACAATTATTAAAATTCATTATTAAAATTAGACGTTACATTTATGAATGAGATCGAAAGAAACAAAAAAATACAAACTGCAAAAAGGCAAAAATTGAAAAAAAGTGAAAATGCAAAGAACAGCAAATGCAATTAAATACAAAAAACAAAAATATAAAAACATAAAAATTGTATTTAAATAAATCGCAAAATCCACATTGACAACCGATTTATCGGACACTCAACGTTTTAGCCTATGGTTTCCAAAATTTTCCCAGCTTTCCCCTTCCCAATCTCACGCACTTTCCCCCAAGGCGCACTGGGACTTTCTTGGTTTTTGCTTTTTTTTGGGGAAAAGCAACACATCGGGAAGTTTGATTTTCTATCCTTCTGTTTCGTTTCAGCATTTAGCTATTAAACTATGACTAATATTAAGTACTTATATGTCAGTATTAAAGCGAAGGGTTTAATATATATACATATACATATTCTGTTGATAAATTGTGCGTGCGATGATGATGATAAACCCAATAATTCATTTGTAAATTGTAAAAACCGACCCGAGAATCGAATCGAGCAAGAAATAAACTTTTAATGTTACTTGAATCAATCTATTAGTAAGGGTATCCCAACAATATTTATACACACACACAGCAACAATAACGAGTTCTTGATATAAACAAATATATATAACGACTGATATTCGACAGAGAAATGTGCACAGTTGGTCAATCAATGCCGCCAAAAACCACCCAACCAACCACTATCACTATCCGCCAAAAACCAACCGATATAACCCAGAAACTGAAACAGACCACCCACTGACCTAGATCCGATATAAAAACAAAGAGCATTTAAGGCTTTAAGCTTCAATTGCACACACACCAAACCAATACAACTGGATAATTAAATACCATATAACTGACGAAGATATATATATGACCATTTGATACAGATAAAAACAATGTTAAAGAATGATGCATTTTTGTAAATACAAACTCCAAACATATGTATGTATCTGCAGAGTACGAAATATATAACATCCAGAAGTAGTGAAAGGCAGAAAACAGAACCACGACGAATCGATATAAAAAGGGAATTTGAAAGTAACATTTTTAAAAAGATGAAATAAATTATTGTAATTACGTAAAAGCGAAAATCATACGTACAAATACCTATATTGGCATCTATCAGATGCCAATAAAACCCTTGTTTCAATGGCTTTTGGGGGGGCGGGCGATGGCTGTTCCTTTCCATCACATGGACAGTCCTCTAGGGTGGGGCAACAACCCTCTAAATGGGATGGATGGATTGGTATGGGATGATGTGGCTAGGGGTAGGAGTTTCTATGCATGGACATACGAGTATACAATGTAGGTACATAATTCACTGATTGGCCTTTGTCATTATTCCGTTAGCAGGCGGTACAATGAGGTACAGATCCCATCCCTCCGACGAGCTTTCGTGTTTGGAATTAGGGGTTGAGAATACTGGTTTCTGACATCCTCCCTATAAACCAAATGATTGAACGTTCCAAGGGATGGAAGAGGGACTCGTCGATTGGAAGCCAATACTTCGATTAACAGCTTGTCTGGGACCGGAAATGGGTATTTTTTTGGGTTCTATTAGGGGGAATATTTTGAAAAGAGAATAAATTCGAGAGCTCTATACTTTTAGTATAAAATACCCTTAAATTCAATAGAAGTATCTACAAAGATATATAATTTTTTACTCTTGAATCAAGAGTCTTGATATTATTAATCCATTTAGACCAATGTGTTTTTGTGGAAGAGTGGCTTTCGGATTTTGTAACTACTCGCCTTCGAAAAGCTGGTTTGTTAAAAGTTTAAAAGCTTAAAACAGCTGCTCATGACTAGATCGACTCGTCTGGTAACTCTAATCTAGAAAATAGATTGCATTTTCTTGTAGTATTATTAAGTTAGTCAATTAATTCAAATATCTTCCTGTTTTTATAGTAAAATAACCTACAACTCGTAGGATTAGGAAAAGAAATCACATATTCCAGTTAGAAAGACTTTCCTTTAGCTTTGGCGTGCTCCGATTTCAGACTCGGTGCCCAACACTGTTATAAAGAAACGTTTTGCTATGATATGCTACATATTGTCTTTCTTTGTTTCCCAAATTATTTAAAAGACATGACAGACAGGATCCTTCCTCATAGAGATGGAAAATAATCGAAGTTTTCGATGTTTTTATACGAGAAAATCGGCTTTAAATCGATTAAAATCGATGTTTCTCGACCTCTACTTACTAACCCCTAAAAATGTACGAAAAAAGATTAATTTAAAACAAATGCAACTCCAATTAAATCTAAATTGGATATTATTTAATCGGAGTATCAAATTTAAAACATTATTAAATAACTTTACAAATCTTTACCTTTCAATAATTAACTAGCCGTCCATGGGTATCAATGGGGGGATGGGGGTAGTCATGATGAGCACCTGGTCACCTTCAGTATGTATAGATATTCGCCAGGAATGCGTCGCTCCATAAACTTAACAGCCTTGAACTTAAGGCCCTCTAAGTGCTTGATAATTTCCTCCGGTTTGTTCTCTCGCAGGAGGAGTAGGTAGAGAACGCCTCGCGGCGAGAGAATGTCATCCAGTTGCTTTAGTAGAATGTCTGTGATGCGCCTTCCATCCTGTCCGCCAGCCCAGGAGAAGACCAGATTGCCTTCCGTTGCGGATTTGCTGTGGGAATCGAACCTTTGCGTTTGCAGCTCCTCGTCGCTGGTGACCACATAGGGGGGATTAAAGAGCAGAACGTCCACGGATTGCCGGCGCAGTGCATCCGCCAGATTGCAGCGTATGCTGCTCACACGTGCTTCATTTCGGGCCGCCGTTCTTCGGGTGGCATCACAGGCCTTGGGATTGATATCTGTTGCCAGGCACAGCGCGGAGCTGGCCAGCTTTTTGGCCAGAGCTGTGATAATCACCCCCGAACCGGAGCCCAGTTCCACGCACAGACGCGGCTGCAGCTGGTCCAGGAACTCCAGATCCTTCTCCAAGGCGTCCAGCAGCAGAAACGAATCCTCCGCCGGTTCGTAAACGTGTTCGTAGTCCTCCGAGCTCAAGTGGTCGATGTGGGGCGTCTCCATGACACGGCTCTTAGGATATGTTGGTGCTGAGGGCAGAGTCCAGCAGTGCCTGTCGCCGCCGCTGCTCCTTCTCGATGAGCTTGTGCAGGCCCGTGAGTCGCTCCTGGCTGGTGCCCAGAACGTTGCTAATCACCGTCACCTTGTGCTTGACGTTCAGCAGCTCCTTCACCTTGTCCGCAAATTCGGGAATCTGACTCTGCGCCCGCTCTATGTCCCGCAGCTGGACAGCCAGGGCATCCAGTTGTCCCCTCAGCTCCGCCTGCAGTTGAATTGTGGAGGCCACACGCTCGTCCAGCCGTTCGATGGTGGGCTTGAAGAGATTGGTGATGCCCTCGGCGAGGATGTCGCGCGTGGGATTGGTGCAGAAGTTCTCCGTGTTCTCGTCCAAGGATGTCACGGTGCTGTCCGAGTCCTTGTCCATGGCAAAATTTGATCCCAAGAAGAGAAATAAAATATCTCCTGGTTTTTAGGGGATCAGTGTTGGAAAACGACTGTCGCTTTTTAGGGTTGTCAAGGGTCGCAGTTAATTAATTAAATAAATGAAAATTAAAGCATGAATTAATGGTGTAATTATAATGCAACATTATCTTTAAGATTTTGGTAAAAAATAAATATATAAATATAAATAAAGAATACACAATTTTTAAGTTTAAATTCTGTTGTGTTAACGTTTTAAGCACAGAATGTTTAGACTACAGGGAGCGCTGAGTAAAACAAGTCAAACTAATCATTATTTTATACGTTATATTTTAGTACTCAAAATATAATCATTTGACATATATAATAAACAATATACAACTGAATTAAAGACTATTGTCTGATTCTTATAATAAAATGATTATAGACACTAAAAAAACCTACTACTGACCTTGGCAACCCTGACTGCAATCGCAATCCTGAACTCACAGGTGTACAACGCACATCCCTAAACTATCGCTTTCGGCCTCCTTGTGTTATCGATATACGGGATGTGAGCACTCTGCCATCGCTAATAAAGTATAATAATAATTGATAAAAAAAATTTATGCGCTGATTATAGCTAGCGGTGAAATGGATACGTACTCGGTGGACGTGGTGTACCAGGCAATTAGTGCCCTCTTCCAGGGCAACAATCCCAAAGAGCAGGAGAAGGCCAACAAATGGCTGCAGGACTTCCAGAAGTCGGTGAGTATATCCCTCCATCCGGTGCGGCTTGTCCTCCACACTTGATTGCCGACCGCTGATCGCTAATCTCTGTGTGTTATTATGCAGATCTACTCGTGGACGATTGCGGACGAGCTGCTGCACCAGAAGCGGGATCTGCACGCCAACTACTTCGCCGCCCAGACGATGCGGAACAAGATACAGAACTCCTTCAGCGAACTGCCTCCGCACACGCACGAATCCCTGCGCGATTCCCTAATCACTCACATCGGCCAGATCGACGAGCAGACGGACAATGTGATTGTCACGCAACTCAGCCTGGCGGTGGCCGATCTGGCCCTCCTAATGGCCAGTTGGCAGGAGCCCATCAATGATCTGCTGGTGACTCTGGCACCACATCCCGCCGCCATTTGGCCGCTGCTGGAGGTGCTTAAGGTACTGCCCGAGGAAATAGACTCCAGGTATCTGAGACTGGGCGCCAATCGGCGAGAGGAGGTCCACAAGCAGCTGGACGCCAGTGCCGAGTGCGTTTTGAAGTTCCTGTGCATGTGCCTTCAGCGCGATGATCTCGACCAGCAGCGCGTGTGGAATGCCGCCCTGCGGACCTACAGTGCCTGGCTGGTGATCCATGCCTTTCCCGTCGCCCATGTCTACAACAATGCCCTCACCCAGCTGGCATTCCGGCTGTTGTCGCTGCCCGAGACCTCGGGCAAGTTGCATGAGAATGCCACGGAATGTGTTTGCGCCCTGCTCTCCTGCATGAACACTCGCCAGGATGGCAGCGGCGGCGGCGGCGGTGGCAACGAGAGTGAGTCCTCGGTGGAGGCCCAGATCTTTGCAGCTGTTTGTAGCCTGGAGACGCCCTATCACCTGAGTGTGGCGCACGAGGACACCGATAAGACGATTAACTACTGCCGAATATTCACCTCGCTGTGCGATGCCTTCTTCAACGAACTGCTGGCCGATCCCCAGAAGCCGCACTATTGCCTGAAGGGTCTGGATCTGGTGCTGCTTTGCGTGGGTCACTTTGACTACGAGGTGGCCGAGATTACATTTCATTTGTGGTACAAGCTCAGCGAGGATCTGTTCCAGCGTAATGATGACAAGCTGACGGCTTTGTTTCGGCCCCACATTGAGCGGCTCATCAGCGCCCTGTATCGGCATTCGCAGATGGAGAGCGACCACGATGGATTGATCGAGGAGAATAATACTTTTTATGTGAGTAAGGACTGCAGAATTGTATCCCGAAAGGGTTTATTAGTTATTTTAAGGGGAAGTGTAAGTATTATTGATGGATTGATTAATTTCATCAGGTTGATTAATAAGCTAAAGGTGACACAAGTGTGCCAAAAACCTGTTTCCATTGGAATGAAGTTGAAGGCGTACCTTTAAAAACACAACTAAGTTAGCTTTCCTCTTAAATAATATATAAAAAGTAGCTTTCCCCTTAAATAATATATAAATAATATCTAAACAATTAAGAAAAGCTAACTTCGGGGGATATATTTGTTTATATGGTAGCTATCGGATATAGTTGGCCGATTTTAATGAAACTTTCAACAAAGTGCTCTTATCATGTAAAAAGAGCATGTATAATGTAAAATGTATGTAAAATGTAAAATTCATGTATAAAATATGAATTAAGACCGATCTTTCCTATGACAGCTTTGTGATATATTGGTCCGATTTCAATGAAATATTCAGGTTGTGGCTATAATTATATTATAAGGGCACAAATGAAGTTTCATTTAAATATCTTGAAAAAAAGTGAAAATATGCTAATTTTTCTCGATCATTTCTATGTCAGTAATAGGATATAGTAGCCCGATTCCGGCCGTTCCGTCATATATACGGCTTGCAAAAGATATAAGACTATCCTGAAAGGTTTAGCCCGATAGCTCAAAAACTGCATATAAACCGACAGACGGACAGAGAGACAGACGGACATGGCTAGATCGACTCGGCTGGTGGTGCTGTTCAAGATATATATATATATATACTTTATGGGGTCGGAGATGACTCCTTCAGTGCGTTGCAAACAACATGGAAAAATTTGAATACCCTCTAAAAAACATCAAATTCCTATACTTTTTATGATATAGTAATTCTAAAAGCTTAAAACAACGTTTTCTTAATCATATTTTCTTTCCCTTTTCAGGACTTTCGTCGTAAGGTCTCCGATCTGATAAAAGACGTGGCATTTATCGTTGGATCTGGAGCTTGCTTCAAGCAAATGTTCCTGATCCTACAGGCACCCGAAACCACCTGGGAATCCACAGAGGCGGCGCTGTTTATTATGCAAAATGTGGCCAAGAATATATTGCCGTAAGCTTAGCTCTCTTAAACATCTAAATTATATAAATATAAATAACAATATAAATTATATTACAGCGATGAAAACGAGGTGATACCCAAGGTGGTGGAGGCCATCCTGAATATGTCGGAGCAAACCCACATAGCAGTACGCTACACGGCCATCCTGCTGATCGGAGAGCTCTGCGACTGGATCGAGAACCATGCGGAATCCCTGGAGGCGGTGCTCAACTTCCTGCTGTATGCTCTCCAGCAAAAGAATGGCTTGGCGCCGGCTGCGGCCATGGCTTTGACCTCCATTTGCACTGCCTGCCGCCAGAAGATGGTGTGCCACATCAGTGGCCTGGTGGAGATCGCCCGCAGCCTGGACAGCTATCAGATTAACAACGATGTGGCCATTGGCTTGCTCAAGGGCATATCCCTGATACTAACCCGCTTGCCGAGGGAGCAACTCCAGCCAGCGCTGAGGGAAATTGTGGGCTTTCAACTGCAACCCCTGGCCCAGCTGGTGGAGACGGGCAGTGTGGGCAGCGTGCAGAGAGGAGAGCGCAGTGATCCCGTCTATTGGATAGACAGAGCCTGCGCCATTATCCGGCACACGAATCCCGATGTGCCCGACACTGTGGAGCATCCCACTGTGGCTATTCTGAACGATGCCTGGCAACTGATATCGCGTGTGATGGACAAGTACCAGACGGATCTGCGCATCATGGAGCGTACCTGCCGATTGATACGCTATGGCATCCGGATGGTGAGGAAGCAGGCTGTGCTGCTGGTGGAACCGCTGATCAAGCAAATGGTGATACTCTATGCTGTGCAGCATCACAGCTGCTTCCTCTATGTGGGGTCCATACTGGTGGATGAGTTCGCCAAGTCAAGCGAGTGCATTGGCGGCCTGCTGGAGATGCTGCAGGCCTTCATCGAACCCACCTTTGGCCTGCTGCAAATGGAGAATGGACTGAGAAATAATCCCGATACCGTCGACGATTTCTTTCGCCTGGCCTCGCGGTATTTGGATTGCTGCCCGCAGCAATTGCTCCAGAGCAGCCTCATCACACCCATCTTCCAGTGCGCCCTGATAGCCTGCTCGCTGGATCATCGCGAGGCCAACTCGTCGGTGATGAAGTTCTTTGTTAATCTCTTGGTCTGGGGCCGGCCCAATAGTCACAGCCGGAATGCCGAGTGTCGTCCGCTGGTCGTGGAGCTGGCCTGTCAGCATGGCGCCGCTCTGGTCATGAACTTGATCCAGGCTTCGGTCTTTCAGCTGCACTCCTACATGCTGGCAGACGTGGCCGAAGTGCTCAGCGAACTGAAGCAGGTGGTGGGCAACGATAGGATGCAGCCGTTCCTGGTCCAGGCGCTGGAGGCGCTGCCCAAGAAGAACAGCGGTGGCTATGTGACCGCCACGCAGCAGCAACTGGATGAATTCAGCAGAACGGTGCTGAGGTGAGCATTAACTCCTGAATAATATGAAATCCAAAGCTTAAAGTCTTCTATTTAATTCCCAAAACCAGCGCGGATACCACGAAAGCCATTTCGCAGGCCCTGAAAACCTTCACACGACTCTTCCGCTGAACAACAGCTTCCATGGAACTTGGAAGCTTCACCTGGATTTTTGGTTAATTCTGTACATTTTTATGGAATGTATGAACAACTGCAATGGCGCAAAACAATTTGTTGAAAACGCACGTACCCTCCCCTCACTCTCTATTAATAATCTAGTTGAATCGATTGTATGACGTCATAAGTTTAAATTATCGTATTTGTATATTTGATGAGTGCGGTCAAGAGATCCTCACAACACTCTAGCTCTAGGCTTAAGATTACGATTAAATAGTGCACTCCTAGGCTTAAAGTTCAACTCCCCAACCCCCACCCTCCCCAAATGACTCAGAAACAAACCAATAAATACCTTACATTTTAGTGTTTAAACAAAGTCTTGGTTTCTGTAAAACATTTTTGAGTATAATATTTATTCATTGATGAAAAAAACAATCACAAGGCATTTGGCTGTAATAATAAATAACAGAGGGAGAGTTGTTGTTTCAGGCTGATATGGAATATTGTGGGCATGGTTATTCAGACAGTGCGTCATGGTATCTTGTTGCTAATACAGTTGTGATTCACTTTCCAGGGAGGGGTATCATAGTTGCCACAACTCCCACTGGGTACTACTAATCGGATGAATAATATATATAATACCAAAAACAATACGTAATGTAAAACAAAACATGTGAAAATAAACCCTTAAGTTACCAAAGTAGTTTACTATTAACAGAGCAAGCAAATAATAGTTGAATGTTTTTTATTTTGAGAATTATTAATTATTAATTGCTCTCCAAATTTTGAAAAGAGCGTTTAAATGAAAGTTTAACTGAGTAGAAATACATTTTTTTGGTCATCAGCTGACTCTCAAAGAGCGGGCGCTCAATCGAAATACTCTTCAAAAAATTGTTATTAAAAGAGAGTATAAAGAAAAGTTCAGCTGAGAAACTTTAACCGAATAACAAATTTCATTATATTGTGTTTCAGCTATGAAAGAGCGTACGCTCAACAGCATTGCTCTGCAAATTTTGTCATTAAAAGACCTTAAAGGGAGAAGTTCACTTGAAAACAACTTGATTTGTTTGGTTATCAGCTGACTCTCAAAGAGCGAGCGCTCAACAGCATTGCTGTGAGTGCCGTGAAAGAGCGTAAACAGGAAAGCTCAAGAGAGAACATTCAAGTGAAGGGCAAAAAAAGTAATCTGCTTAGACAGGGAAAGCTATGCTTATAGAAGATAAAAAAAATATAAAACTCTCAACTATTATTTACTAGCTCTGAATATTATTGATAATGCATTTTTGATATTAAATATGGGGATTATGTAAATCTTTTCGGCGGTGTTTTTAAGCTGTTCACTACACATTTAATTGCAAGCAATATTCACTACTATTTCTATGGATAATTGTTTCTATTGTTACCTAGAAGTGTACATCACAGTCGGAATTTTGAAATATCGAAATTTAAGTTGCAGTTTCCGTTTATGTTTTTATTTTTTGCTTCAAAGCTGATATATATTTTTGGCTGTGTTTTTGTTCCAGTGAATCAATACTTTGATTCCTACCCGAATGTATGAATTACTTTGTGAACTACTTTGGATAACATAAAAAAAGTTGATAAATTCTCCAGTTACCCTTAAGATTAATTGCACATGTTCTATAATTGCACTTTACGCTTAGCGGCTACGAACTACAGAACAGAATGATGAACTAATGGTTAATATTTTTGCTTCTGCTGGAGATTCACATTTAAATGGTTTCCGTACGTGGATCGATCTTGTGAATAGCCTGCATAAGACTTTCGGTGTTTGCAATATTGATGCCCTGCTTGGACATGTCAGTCAGTCGGTCGGTGATGGGTTTTTGGTCCTGGCCTCGCTGCCACCTAAAAAAATTAAATTAAAATATTTTATTAAAAGATTCAGAGTTATTTTAAATGTAATGAACCATATTTCTTATTAAATTCGATTACAGATTGCAAACTTAAAACTTTTTATGTTCTTTTCTGCTTGGGAAATAAGGAAGTTTGTGCTTAAAAATCTGATCACACTCTTCCTCGTGTACTTTGAGTTGCTGAACACGAATCTAAACTCTGTTTTGTTCCATCACTTCATGTTTTTTGTTTCAATGAAATAAACTTCTTTGTGTCTAAGAGGGTTTCCTTATATTCTTGGAAAATAAGGAAGTCTGTGCGTATCAATTTGAAAAAACTCCTCCTCATGTACTTTGAGTTGCTAAACACGAATCTAAAGTCTGTTTTGTTCCATCACTTCATGTTTTTTGTTCCAAAGACCATTGTTGCGTCATATAATCAAAAGTATTTGTAAAACTCTTTCCTAATTTCTAAAAAATCAAATCGAACTTTTGAAAAATATCCCAAATATTCCCAAATTTAAAATTATTTCCCAACTCACCATAGATGTGCGCAGGTATGGAGCAGGGGAATATAGAGGGGCAGCAGATCAATATCGCACAAAGTCTCGAAGCGACTGAGTGCCACCAGAGCCCACCTCTCGGCCGCATGATGGGGCACTGGCGACGAAGTGCAGGCCGCCACCAGGCGGCAGAGTATCAACAGAACTGGTCGCGAACGATTCATGTAGATCTTGTTTAGCAATCGGAAGCAATTCTCCAGAATTGGTATGGCATTCTCATTGCGACGCTCGTCCAAGAACTGGCATGCCCTGGACAGCTCATCGTGCTGCAGGAAGCGCAGGAAGTCCTCCGAGTCACGCAGCTTGGACTGGCTGGCCACATAGGTGAGGAAGGCCTCGAAGGCAGCACTGCGTTCGCCAATGAGCTCGGACTTGAAGTTGCCCATCAGCACCTTGGCCGGAAAGTACTTGTTGGCCAGCTCCGTGGGATGTTGGCGCTTCAGGCCGAGATAAAGCTCCCGAAAGTCCGTGTAGCGACGTTCGATCTTCGCCGGCTGAGTGTCCGCTGTGGCGCCATCCTGGCTCACTGTCAGCTCGTAGACCACATAACGCTTGATCTTGACATCCTCGCCATCGGGTGGCATGATGTGGGCCAGCAGGATGTCGAAGCGGAGAACGGTGCTGCCATCGGTGGGGGGTTTATAGGTCTCAGAGCTCGACGAGGGTCGTTCCCAGAATCCTAAAAATAATAATAATGTAGTTTTTTGTTAAAAATACATGTTTCTGGTTGAAGAAAATTGCTTAAAAACTTAAAATCCTGCGTAAAATATAAAAAATTTTATGCAATTTCTATAAAATTCATAATTTTTGCCTAAACAAATAATTAAAGACACAGATTTCGGCATTTTTAAAGACGCAGAAACGCAAATTTTAAGTAAAACTTTCTTCTGCACATAATCTTCAAGATTATCATATGTTCCCTCTTAGTTTAGGCTTCACTGTACCCCTTTTTTTTGGGGGATAAAAGGGTACACACCTTTTTGCAGCGCCTTATCTGTCTCCGGCGGCGGTATATCGAGAGCTGCTGCCTCAATCGCTGGACTGTCCAGCTCATCTGGACCCGGGGCCTCCCCCTCGAACGACGGTTGGTGGGGCAGCAGGCGCTTGGCCATCACAGCGTGCACTGGCATAATGCAAATTAGCAAAGTCAGCAACGAAAAAGCCAATCAGAACTGCTAATTGGCAAGTTCGACCTACTCACTCGCCAAAGTGGGAAAACGGTACAACGGTACGGATACTCTTTGTGATTTGTTGTTTTTTTTTTTATTGTTTCAATTGCTGTTGTTGCTGCTGCGTTCGATCCGCAGCTGGGCACTTGCAGTTCACTTCTGGTTAATGGCGGATTATGCAGCTTGCATAGTGCGGGCGAGTTGAGTCAATTCCACCAGTGACTAATCCCGCCCCAAACAAAAATATTGTAAGTGCCGAGGCGGAGAAAGTGGGAGGGAGGGGAGGTCTTTGTCTTGGTGCGGGTGAAACGCACATAGGCGACGCACGAACACCCTACGCGGGGGAGGAGTGCATAAGTGTCGCAGTGACTTTATTTATTAACTTACATTATAATCATGTATGGGGTTTGGCGAGCTTTTTACTATTTTAAAGGTGTGTAGGTCATTTTGGTTATAATTCCTCCAGGAACAAAATTTAAACTTTGTTTTTTTTTCAACCAAAAGTGACCTCGAACCGGCAAAACACATTATCAACTCTGGAGCTACTCCAAATAATCTAAAGTCAATAAAATATATAAAGAAAACTAACAAACCTTTGTTTAGTTATATTCATTTTATATAACATATTTTCTTAGATACAAAATTATGATATTGGTAGTAAATAAATGATTCTTACAAGCAACAAAATATTTTTCAAAATCAGTTGTAATCAAGACTTAATTTGTAGAAGGAAAATAATATTACATTTTACCAGAAAAACAATGTAGTTTTTGTTCATAGTTAAGTTAGGGTCACAAGAAGGCTATTAAAATCGAAATACTCTTTGTATGTAGGGTATGACAACATTGAGCAAACAGAATATACTTTCCAACACTGAAAGTTTTATCGTTGTTATCGTTTATTAAATACTGAAATACTGAAGTATTATTATTTTGGTATTTTAACGATACCTTATTCTGTTTTTTCCTGTTATTTTTAATTACTGTTTACTTTTGTATTCAAAATACGTATGAAATGTAGCAAAATTGTTTGTTATTACATTTTGAATTGTGGAAATACTTTTTTAATGACAAGGCGTAATTAATTATTCGATTTCTGTAACAATTTCGATGTATATGTATCGCCTTTTTAAAATAATCGACAGCATTCATGGTGACATCGATTGTCTCCCCATCTCTACAAAACACCCACAACAAAAAAACAAAAGAAAACTAGTGACTCGTTTTAAGGAATTTAACGGGCGAAATATGACGTTGCCCGAGTTCTTTGGATGCACATTTATTGCATTCGGGCCACCCTTTGCCCTATTCGTGTTCACCATCGCCAATGACCCGGTACGGATCATTATACTCATAGCGGCCGCCTTCTTCTGGCTGCTTTCCTTGCTACTGTCGTCACTCTTGTGGTTTGCCATGATACCGCTGCGTGATGTCCTGGCATTTGGCGTTGTCTTCTCGGTGCTGTTCCAGGAGTGCTTCCGGTACATTATCTACAGGATTTTGCGCAGCACGGAGCAGGGACTGCATGCGGTGGCCGAGGACACCAGGGTGACGGACAACAAGCACATCCTGGCCTATGTTTCTGGGCTGGGCTTTGGAATCATTTCGGGAATGTTTGCGCTGGTCAATGTGCTGGCTGACATGGTGAGTTGTGTGGCAAGGGAACTGCTAAATTCCTATAACTAAAGTTCTTTCCCCCTTTTTAGAGTGGTCCCGGCACCATGGGTCTCGAGAGCGGCTCGGAGCTATTCTTTGTCACCTCGGCTGCCCAGGCTCTGTCCATCATCCTGCTGCACACTTTCTGGAGCGTGATCTTCTTCAATGCCTTCGACACGAATAACTATCTGCATGTAGGCTATGTGGTGGGCAGCCACCTGTTTGTCTCCCTTATAACGCTGCTCAATGCCAGCGAGCTGTATACTCTCACGCTGCTCCTCAACTATGCGGTTACAATCTTTACCGGCGTCCTGGCATTCCGAGTGGCTGGCGGAACGTCGCGCAGCTTCAAGAAGTTCGTAACATGCCAATGAACAAGCGCTTAGTATTAACACCACTTAGTTTATAGGCCTTGAATAACAATATTTAAAGATAACAAACCCGAAAGACATTAACCTGTATATGATTGATATGTAAAAGATTTCAAATATGAACTTTAAGACTGTTCTTAAGTGAATCGTTTATTAAAAATATGTGTGTACTGATCCAAATTGCTTTCTGATTTCATTAATATTTTAGAATTTCCCCAAATAAACAATCTCTGAGTTTGGGAACATATACAGTAAAAATAATAAGATGTGTAACGCCATACCAAGAATGTTTTCGATTATATACACATTAATTATGGTTTTCTTTATTTGAGAAGGTTATAATAATTCCAATTACCAATTCTAATTACATAAAATTCAATCTGTATTAAAAAATTAAAGGTATTTGGATCTAAAACCATTTGTTGGTAAGAAATTATAGAATTAATCTGAAAATTTATTACAGATTGGCTAATTCCGATAAGAAACGGAGATAAATCGATAAATATTCTCAATTTATGGGATATATCTATATAAAATATATGTAATTACAAGTTTTTCTTAAATAGACGCACAATAGTCGCTTGTTTATTTGAGAAGCGCATACAGGCAAAGTACTAAAAATAATCATAAAATAATAACTATAACTACTACTGGCTATAGTCCATTTTTCTGACATTGATGCCATAGTCGGCCAAAGCCGGCTGCAGATCCTCCATGGTCAGCGTAAACTTGCGATCCTTGGCCTTGGATCCGCCGGGTGTGTTGGTGGTCTGCATATGGGTGCGGGCCTTCGAGTGCTGCAGTGCGTCGTCGATGATGTCGGACATGTACTTCTGAGCCGCAATGCTGATCAACCGCACGATGCGCTTGTCATCCGCCTGCAAGCCACCCATGTTCAGATAGTGCGATGTCACCGCATCCGGAATCAAGGGTGTATAGTCCTCCAGCTGTGACATAAAATCGCTGAGATGAGAGGCCGGCGTGGAGCGTTCCCGATCGCCGATAGCGCCACCAGCAGCTCCACCACCCGAAGACTGTCCATGGTTAGCAGATGAGCCGCCGCCGGCGCTGGAATTGTGGTAAATAATGCCAAAGTTGGAGCCCACCATTGTAAATAGAAAAAAAAAAACAGATAGCTGGGAATAAATAACAACTCGATAACTAAAGGAATCGAATATGTATTCGATTTTGAGGTTGGTTGACTTTATTTTCTTGGGGATATTTCAAGAAGAGTTTATTTAAAAAATGTGGAAACAACTATGGGAATTGTACGATTATTGAGCTAAATATTTATTTAATTAAAAAACAAACTACAATCATGGTTGAATAATCGATTAATCTGTGTTATCGATAGCTCCCCTTCACCTGCCAATCGATTAAAATAGAATGTATACAAACACACAAAAACACATCTTGCAATCACAACAAAAAACACAATATTTTTATAAATACTGCAACAAAATTTAAAGTTATTAACAAATAATGGCTTCCGATGGCGAGGACATCAGCTTGACGCCCGCGGAATCGCTGAATTCAGCCACAGACACCGAGGATGAGGAGATGGTAGGAGGACAAGTCCACTCGGACATGGAAACCGATGAGGAGGACTTGGAAGTGGAGCTTGTTCCAGCCACCGCCGAGGATACAGATATGGATGAGCTGCTGCGTCAGCTAGAGGATTACACGCCCACCATTCCGGATGCCCTAACTACGCACACATTGAGGAAGGTAAAAAAATATATTTTTTAAGATTACGAGAGAGATGCTGAGATTACCCTTCTCCCGCAGGCTGGCTTCTCCACGGTGGACCCCCAAATTGTCCGCCTGATCTCCGTGTCCGCCCAGAAGTTCATCTCGGACATTGCCAACGATGCCCTGCAGCACTGCAAGACTCGGACCACCAACATTCAGCATTCCAGTGGCCACAGCTCCAGCAAGGACAAAAAGAATCCCAAGGACCGCAAATACACGCTGGCCATGGAGGATCTGGTGCCGGCCCTGGCCGATCATGGCATCACCATGCGCAAGCCACAATATTTTGTTTAAGATTACATATGTAGTTTTATGTGAAAAGTCGAAAAGTAGTACGAAATTTGCCTCTAGTTAAGTAAATTCTTGACAAATTTCCAGTTGTTATTGAAATTCTATAAAGTATCCAATATATATTGCAAACTAATCAAACCTTTTATGTCTTTAAAGAGTCTTAATTGTAAAAAATAGTTCAAAGTAATCCCTCCCTTCAGAAAAATATCAATATTTACTTTTGTTGCTTAGCTTTAATGCAAATTAGCGCGGGAATTACAAAATTTAATTGTTAAACTAAATGAGATTTTTAGCTTATAACTAAGTCCCGCCCTGGCCAATCCTTTGACCCGTCGCCCGATCAATCCTCGTCGTCGGTGTCGTCGTCGTCAGCGTCGCCGGATAACAACAGCTCCTTGAATTCCTTTACGCTGATCTTTTTTGGCACATATTGCAGGAGAAAATCCAGGTTCTCGGAATTGTCAACCAAATGGGCGAGATGTTCGTACTTGATGTTGCCGTTGCCGCCATTCTTCTGCGAAGTTGCATGTGCCTCGCGGGCGAAATGCTGCACAAAAAGCTCCGTGCTCTTGGCCAGAAGGAAGGTAGCCTCCTTGTTGAGCTGGCTAGCCCCTTTGCTCTTCATGATGGATTTCATTCTGGTGAGCGGCAGGACGGTGCTGGAGCTGGGCGGAATTTCATCAGCTTTATCCATGTTTCTGTCTCGTTAGACGATTTCAAAAGAAGAGAATTCCCCGAGCCAAATTGGCGGTCAAAACAAAAAAAAAGCACTAACGCCAAAGAAAAATACCATGCTTTTTTGCGTATTTAAATTACGGATTTTAGAGATTTTACATTTATAGCTATATGTACTACCATAATTTTGCTATAATTTTTTTTTCTTTCTTTTAATTATGTTTGATTCAATAACAAGAAGTTCTTAAACATTAGTTTTTTTTGTTTAATTTACAAAATATGATTCAACTTAAAATTAAAGAATTTAAAGAATTTATAGAATATATTCTTTTTTTTTATATTATTGTATTATTTTATTTTTTAATGAAAGAAATCGATCAGATAATATTTATAAAGGATTTGATTAGATTAAATAGATTAGTATATACAATTTTAAGAAAAATATATTAATCGATTAATAGCGTGTGTTTTAGTTCTATTATTTTGGCCGTAGCTGTACAGTAGGACCATGGTACAAGGTAAATGGTATTTTATGGTATTTTTCGATAAGTCCGCGGTCACACTACTTTCAATGCTTTTGTCAGCCGGTCGCAATTTTATTCGTACTTTCAGGTAAGCGCACGCTATTTCCCAATCACTTAATTAACTAAATTGCAACGATTATATATCTATATATATATACTATATCTTCTGGCTAGTCCCCGCGCCATTGCAACTTGCGCTGCTAGAATGGCGAGCGAAGTGGAAAAATCCCAGACGGCAGCCGCCAGTGAAGATACGATCTTTGGCAAGATTTTGCGCAAGGAGATTCCATGCAAATTTATCCACGAAGACGATAAGGTGAGCAAAGTCCGATTGTTTTCTATATAGACAGGTGTAATAAGTGGCATTATCTTTACACAGTGTGTGGCCTTCCACGATGTGGCCCCGCAGGCACCAACCCATTTTCTGGTGATACCACGCAAACCCATTGCCCAACTCTCGCTGGCCGAGGATTCGGATGCCGACATCTTGGGTCATCTCATGCTGGTGGGTCGCAAGGTGGCCAAGGATCTGGGCCTGGAGGAGGGCTACCGTGTAGTCATCAACAATGGCAAGCATGGCGCTCAGTCCGTTTACCATTTGCATTTGCATTTCCTTGGCGGTCGCCAGATGCAGTGGCCTCCTGGCTAAGGTTGCTCCTGCTGGCTGCTACAATCCCTAGGAGACAGTCCAGAGGATTTATATAAATAAACATATAATGATAAACCAGAAAACTGTAATCTTTGTAACACTTTTTGAAGGTAATAACCCCCTGGAGAACTCTGCTTTCCGAAAAACTCTTAAAACAAATACAATTTGGTTTTGTTTTTAATGATATTCTTTATTAATGAAAACTCTTATGTGAAATGGAACTTGGTCCAGGGATAATCTATAGTTTAGTTCCTAAACTTTGGCCTCGAAATCGATGTTTATTCATAATAAAACCTCTCGCTTGCCACTAAGGCTACCTTAGGCTCTCTCTTTAGGTACAAAAGTCTATCGTACTATTTTTAAGTTTCTTAAATATTATTGAAAATCAACAATAACAGAAAGCTATCAATCACAATCTATCTACCAATCAGGGATCACGGAAGTGAGCGTGTGGATAACGCTCCTTGAACTCGACGGCGCGATTAAGGAAGACGCGTAGCTTGCCCTGGTTACGGCTCTGGTCCGCAAAACTCTCGGGATCTTGGGTATTCAAGAGGATCTCCTCTGCCCCTAGCTGGTGGGCAATGCCACCGGAGCGCCGCAAGGGGCGTCGCTTCAACTTATCCAGCTTGGTGCCCATCACCAGAATGGGCACATGCTTGCTGCCCAAGATCGAACGGTATCGCCGGTGGCGGTGCTTGGAAATCTGACGCAGCGGCTCGTACAGCCAGTCGTGCAGACTGTCCTGCGAGTGCGTGTCCAGCAGATTGTACACCAGGACAATGCCATCAATATTATGGAACATATGGTTACGGTGCATGGGACACTGGCTGCTGAGATCGACGAATTCCACGAAATACAGCATATTGGTGGTGGTGGTGGTGGTGGCGGGCATGTGCCGCGGAAACAGGTACTTATCCGAGCGCTCCGACGACGACGACGGCGATGTCCAGGAGGGCGTGGGCGGCAATTCCACGGTGCTGGGATACTCGTGCAGCCGCACCTGGATGTTATAATGGCGATGGCTCACGGATCGTGAGGCGACCGTGGGCGTGTCAACGCTGCTGGCCATCAAGTTGGTCACGCTCGTCTTTCCCACGCCTGGCGGAGAGGATAAGTGGAGATAATTAATTCAAGATATCCAGCAGAATGTGGGAGCACTGCGCACCGTTTTCGCCCAACACCAGGATGCGGATCGTGGGCACATCCTTGTACTCAAGCTGTGGTGGTTTCATTTCTCTGAGGTTTGTGCCTAGTCACTGACTAAGTCTTCTTACTATGCAATAACTATGCAATATGATTCTGAAACGAAATCCTGGCCACTAATAACTAACTCCTCGCCTACTACGTTTCAATTGCCATATTTATCCCTAGGGGCACACTGCACTGGTAAGTATAGCCTAAGTAAGTATCGATATCCCAACTAAGTAGCTATATCCTGCAGGCCCTGCCTTGAAATTATTTAAAATCCTTGCGAAAGTTTGGCGCAGCAAACAATTGTAAATACAAATCACAATTTGGTCTCATCGATAACTCGATCAATTGCCGCTCTTTCGATAGCCTGCGGTCCATGAAGATATCGATTCGTTATGCTTCAAATCTTCATCGAAACACAACCGCCGCTCTTGGTTGCTGTTGGAATACTAAAGCGGCTTTCTACAAAATTGTACTTTATAGATAAGGAAATTGCGGGTCTGAAAATACAAATGTCAGCTTAAAATATACAATATACAAAGAACGAGATTGTACAGCATCTCAACGACAAACACTCGCGGTCAAGGGAATAACTTCATATAATTTTATCATAAACCTCTAGAACTTGAATGGTATTTTAAGTTTTTATGTTAAATGAGTGTATAAATTATATATAAAATAATTTTTAAGTTTAGCCTGTTTCTTTGTATGATTAAAATATATGTTTTTTACAGTTTAATGTTTGAAAATATTACTAAGAAAACTTAATTCTTGTACTTTCTTAAATTATTAAATATAAAAACGAACTAAAATATTTCTCAAGATTAGACTTAATAGCAAGAAAAAAAATTTAGATTGTCTCTGTATAAAAAGCACTTGGTTAATTACTATTAATTTTTGTTTATAATTTTAAAAAACCTAACATTATTACAGAATTTATTTCTTTTAATCTTTAATCCATAAACAAAATGATTTATTATACTAAATTAATATATTTTGCAATTATAACATGACGCGCGGGTCAGCCAATGACTTTACTGCTAGCTAGTTTAATCAATAAATAGTATTTAGATAAATTTTTTTATACCCTTGCAGAGGGTATTATAGTTTTGCCATGATGTTTGCAACGCAGTGAAGGAGTCATC
>JAEIIU010046999.1:10024-25658 GCA_018874675.1 Drosophila baimaii
CCTCCGCCAGGGAACGTGTAAATTAATTTCACATGTTTTGGTCTTTTTCTTTTGGGGATTTCGGAATTTTGTTTTTTGGCTTAAAGGGCGAGCAGGGAAAAGGGTTTTTTTGGGGGAGGAATCTCACTCTCATGGTCCTGTCAGTGAAATAATAACCCTAAGAGCTCCCTTCAGTAACTTAGAATTGGTTTTAAGGGATATTTGTCATGATAATAAACTGCCTTTAATGGTGACTTAGGGTATTACCCTTTCAGAGGTATTACCCTTTCATGAATAATCCCTCAAGGGATCTCTCTCAGCTCCTGGCGACCTTGTCAAGTACAGACAACTCTTCGTACATATTACTAATTAGAATAACCGCTGAGAACTACTATGATTCATGGCTGTATGGATATGTAGCGGAAAGCAATGCAAGTTGAATGCAAGCTGTGATTCATCAGGGGTGGTGGTGGGTGAGGTGAAAGGGCCTGGTATATCCCTCTCCTAAACCCTAAGGATTGATCCCAGCTGCTTTGAGCCAATTTCATCACACAGACACCAGGCTACGTGACACCAAAGAGCGGCAGTGTGTTACAGCACCTTGCGAATATATATATATATATATATATGGGATATGCCGGCACCCCCACACACACACACACACACACAGCCCCACACACTTATCGCCAGGCAGAGCACGCACAACAGGTGAGTTCCGCTCTCTTCGTTTTGTTTTCATTCCAACTCGGCTTCCTTCTGGCCAAAAACAAAACAAAACAAGTCGAAACAAATCGAAACGAAACAAAACAGGGGACTTTTTTCTCAAGTGTCCAAGTCACGTAATTAACTAAAAGCTGCTGCACTCCCCTTCCCTTGGTTAGTACTCACCATTTACATAAAAATCGTTGGCTGGAAAATCCGCACAAAATTTCCCCCGCAGCAGGATATATGTACTCCTCCGGACGCACTTTTCTTGTGTGTTTTTCTCGCTCTTTTCTTTGGGAACTTGTTGCGGAAGGAAACTTCGAGAATGCAGTGTGCGTGGAACAAACAAAAAAAAAAAAAAACTATGTTTGGTTGGAACGCGGACACGCGAGGTGTATCTTTTTTGGCGAATATTTTGTGTGTGTTTTTTGGTGAGTAGGGAATATCGCGTTAAGTGTCGACGCGTTGCCTTCGACTGTCTGCTAAGATTTGATTCCGATCCGATCGAAATGGCCCGCCGCCGTCGATGTCGATGTCGAAGTCGCTGCTGATTTCTCGCCGGGGAGAGCGAGGGCCGAGCGAGTGGAGAGCCGCAGAGTGAGGAGTGGAGAAGCGAGGCGAACTGGAGTGGCTTTCTCGGCGCGTCGTGGACGTTGTGCTGTTTTTTTCTCTTCTTTTTGCATGCAGCCAGTTCACAGGCTCACAGGGGGGGACTGAGGCGGCGGCGACGAGGACGGAGACGGACTGAACTCCTCAGTTACTATGAGCATACTAATGAGGAGGCGGAGGCCCCATGCCCCATGCCCGAGGCCCACCGGAGCGAGCGAGAGCGGAAGAGAGAGGGAGTGAGTGAGAGAGAGAGAGAGAGTGGGCCGCCTCTCTGAGTGAGTGTATGTGCTATGAGTGTGCAATCTCTGGGCAGCAGCAGCGCCAGAAAAGCGCTCAAAACTCATTTTTGCCCAAAAGCGAGTCAGCCGAAAAAAACAAAAACAAAGCGAGAAAGCCATCAAAGAACAAAACGTTAGCGGCAAACAGCTGTGCGAGCAAGCAGGGAAGGGTGTCGATTGGTTTAATACCCTGTACAGGTAGCACTATCAACATGGAACTTGGGTAATCACTGGTCTAGGGAAGGGAAGGCAGAAAATATCAATATATTGGTACTGCAACGATATTTTACGCTTTGAGCGATAAATAAATCGATATTTTAGCGTAGCAATAAATCGATAAATCGATAAAATAAAAGCCTAAGCTTAGTTTAAATTAGTATTGCAGGAAAAAAAACACTTTACTTTGGATTTAAAGAGGTTTTAAATGTAAAATTAAAAATATTTTAAAGTATGTTTGTTCGATAATATTGATCATTTCTAGATCTGAAAGTCAAATACGATATTTTTCGATATCACAAATTTTAAAATAAATAAAACGTTACGATATTTTCGATAAGATATGAAGGACCATATTTTTGTTGATATATCTGATATACCATTGTTTTGCCATAATTTAGCTCCACTTAAAGCTAAGAAATCCCAAACTCTCGATGTACATCCCATATACCAAACCCCTATCGGTAATTTCTAATATATACCCCAAACCTAAGCTAATTTATACAAAAAAACCTATAAAAACGAAGATAATCTACCAGAAGTAAACACCTTTTAAGGCAACTAATATCGCCCTCCTACCTGTGTGTTAAACACACCGCTTAGTTAATGATTAGGCCCAGGCGAGATTCAGCGATTTCGTGTTGGAGTGAAACGCCAGAGCTCGTGGCGCTCTTACGCTCCGCTCCCGCGCGGATGACACATAATCATCGCGTGGAGCATGGAGCGCGGAGCGGAGTGATTGATCGATAGGCAACCGCTCCGCGATCTCTTCTAGCTGCCAGATAAGGCCCAGCTGGTAGGGGCCTCTCTCACGCTCGCCGATAAACAAATTGCAATTCATTTGCCGGTCTCTGGGTCTTCGGGTCTACGGGTATTCGGGTCTCCGGCTCTCAGGCTCTCCGGCTCTCGTCGAGAACTCTGGCTCTGGGCTATTATCGAATGACTTTCACTGACTGCCACTTCCGATTTGGGTTTGTAACCCCCGCAAATACTTGGGCGGACAAACACACACACACACACATAGAGAGAGACAGAGACACTTACAGGGCAATGTCGATGCCGGTATGAATTTCAGTTATTTCCGTTCAATTTCGCAAGAATATTACTCATACGCGCCGGCTGCCCATGACGACACACGACCCCGCAAAGCTCTCTCACGGTCGGCGCCGCTCATGGCGTAGCGAACACAGCGATTCATTCATGAATTCTCCTCTGCGAGTGAGAAATGCGGATGCCTAGGCACAGACAGCCTTAAAGCGGTCTAAATTTCACCGCGCGCCAAAAACATGATCAATCGAAAAGTTATTGAGCACTCATCATTACTCATGGACAAGTGATGGAGATGTCGCCGCTCATCGCTGGGCAACCCTCTGAAAAAGAGGCTTATCGAATTGTGTATGCTCTTTGAAAATAGGAAAATATATATATATGTATATAAATAATATTTTATATATGGTATGTATATGTACATAGAGAAGAAATACAGGGAAACGAGTTAAGGAACCAAAAACTAAAATGACTCCGGAAAAGGTTCCCAAGATATTAATATGCCAAGATAGTATTATATTTCTATTAAATACATTCATTATTGTATTAAGTATCTAGCCTAAGGATAGCATAAAATATAGATATATCTATACTGCTTTACAAGATGCGTAAATTGATATTTTAACGTTGCGATAAATGCGCAATAACTCGATATTATGTTTGATATAACGAACTGGGCCTAAGCTTCTTTAAAACTCTTATAGATGGAAAAATATAAAACGAATGTAAAAATTACTTATTAGTTAACTAAATTAAAAAACATTTTCCCATAGTTGTTCGATTTAATCAAAGATATCGATATTATAACGATAAATGCGATATTTTTCGATGTTTCAAATTTCAATATATGATACTTTTCGATGTTTACGATATGATATTAAGCGCGATATGGTTGTTAGTTAACTAAATTAAAAAACATTTTCCCATAATTGTTCGATTTTATCGATTACATCGATATTTTAACGTTAAATGCGATATTTTTCGATATTTCTAATTTCAATATATGAAACTTTTCGATGTTTACGATATGATATTAAGCGCGGTATGGTTGTATATATTTTTTTAAATTTATAAGCTTGTTATACCAGGTTTTAAGATATTTTCGATATGATTTTGAGAGCTATATTTTCATCAATACCTAATATCATTTTACAATACCTAAGAAATGTATATATTTCATTTATAGATATTTTCTATATGATATTGAGCGTGATATTTTTGTGGGTTAACGCATCGAACTTCTCCTCCCCATATACAACCCCAATCCATAGTAGAATTAATGCTCTTCGCACTTGGCGCTTAGAAATCCCACAGACACGTCGCCTATACCCTTCGCTAGGTCATGACAACATAACGAGGGCGGCCAATCTGACGGATTGTGGCCATTGTCATGATTGGCTCTGCTATTTTTAGACTATTGTGTCCAGCCAGGCACTGGCACGGATTTGAGTGCCACTACGAGTACGAATATCTCGGGCTTATCGTGTTGATCTGTCCAATTCTCAAGTTGCCTCGATTTTCGATTTGGCCAAATTGGTTGTCTGCTCGCCTGTCTGTCCCAATCGCGGAATCATTATCTCTAGCTGTGCCCTGGCGTTAGTGTAAGGCCCTAATAGACGAATGGCTAATGCATGACAGCCCCCGATGATGATGTTGATGGTTGTGGCGGTGGCGTATGAGTAATATCTGACGTCTTTGGGCCCCCGTGATCATGAGGGGAGGCCGAGACACGCGCGCGGCTCATGGCAGTGCCCAGTGGGAAAACTCTCGGCAATAGAATGGAAGTTGAATTGCATGCAAAGCGATTGGGGGATGCTGGGGCACAGCTCGAATGAACTTTGCCGCCATGGAATAGTCCGGCCGGGGGAGGGACACGTCAGCGCTACTTACCTCTAATGACTTGTGGAAAATTTGGACGGCAAACTGTCACACGACGACAACGACAACGACGTCCGGGGAAGCTATGGGGGAAAATAAAATCTTTCCCAAAACCCCCAACTGGAACTGGAATGCCTAATTGCCGTTTCAAGTAGCTTAGAATTACCTGCAATTTATTTCGAGAAGTTTTTAATTAGCAGGCTCACAGAACACAGAACACTCTGGGCTCGAAATTCCATGGCCAGAACACCTGAGTACAGCTCCACCACTAGCACATTCCATGGGGAAATAATGCGAGTGGGCAAATAATTTGGTGACATTCCAGTGGAAAAACCAGAACAAACTCAAGCCGTACGTGAATTGAGAGGCATATTCAGGCCATTCAGCTGGCACCGAAATTCCCCCGTAAATGATATAAGGTGTGATTGCAATCTAGCGCCTGGCCTGATAACAGACCCGCCAAGAACCTTGAACCCGCCGACGGCGCACTCGCAGATGCTGCCAGCTCATCGTTTGGGGCTGGAGATGGGGCTGCAGATGGAGCTGGAGCTGCTGGAGGCAGCCGGAGGAGTAACCGCATAATACTAATTTATTGTCCAATCGATTTGAAACATCAACTAAAGGCGGCGTCGCACCGTGGCCAGTGAGTCATAAAAAAAAAAAAGCGGCCAAGTCGCGAAGCGCGGAAACAATACCAAATATATACATACGTTTTAACGGCTAATGAAATTTGTTGCAGTGTCAGGGCGATGAGCTTTTTTTCTTCATTTACTCATCGCTCCGTGGCTTTACTCACATTTATTTGTAGTTCATTCATGGCTAGTTGGCGGTGGTACCACGTGGCGCATGAGCAATTTGCCACTTTCAATTGCAACCAATGTTGATTCTTCGCGGGCCAAAAGAAGCAGCAGAAGGAAGGAGGGGAAAGGAAGGAAGGGTAGAGGGGGCTGTCCAGTCCCAGCAGCAGCAGCAGCAGCAGCGGCAGCAGCAGCAGCTGCCGGGGGCCTTAATGCCCGCCAATTTACGGGGGATACCGCGGCGGTTTTCATGTTTGCCGACCGAACGAAATTTAAAAGTTTCACACATAACAAAGTGCGAAGGATGCAGTCGAAAGAGCCCCAAAAAGAGCCAAACTTAATTAGCGCCCATTGCAAAAATATTTACGGCAAAACAAAATAACACCCATTAAGGAGCAACTGCGGCGGGGAAGCGCAAATGCGTGATGATCACCGGGTAACGCCCCTCGACGAAGCCCCGAAAACGAAGCCGCCGCCGCCGTCGCAGTTCTAGGAGCCGGCACGGAGGCAGCGCGGGGCTGGGCGGATGAATGCATATGGAGCAAACATTACACTGACAAAAAATTGTATTTAAAGCGGGTTTTAAGTATTTAATATAAGTTCTCTTAATGCCCTTAAGCCTGGCTTCAGGAATACATTTTTTAAACATGTAAATCAGTGGTCCCCATGGCCCTATCTCGCAGGACCTCTGCCGCCACACGAATTGTGTGCACAAAAGAGAACGAAGAATAATTAGTGCTGTCACCTTGTAATTTTGTAGCTAAATCTAGCTTTTTTTTGGTGGTAAATGGTTTTTTTGTAAAAAAAAAACTATTTTAATGGTATATTATAAATTATATTTAATTTTTATTCTTTATTTTATTTTTTTTTCATCTTAGCTATTTATTTTCTCATATCTAACTATAATATTTCTGTTTCTCTCACACACCTAGAGACATGTGACTGTGAAGGTGCGGACTACTGATGTAAATTAAGAAGGAAAACATATTTTCTCACTTTTTAAGTCATATTTCAAGTAACTCTGATATAAATAATCACTTTTCAGGTACTAAATTACCATAAAACTAATAAAATTTCTTTAATAAAGTAATCATATTATAATGGGAATTATATAAAGAATTTCAGGCAATTTCTCTCTGCATTTTTAATAACTTTTAAGTACTAAGACTCTCATATAACTCATATAATTTACTAAATAAAATATGTACAATAAATCTAATTTCTTTCAAAGAAATTTCTCTCCGTGCAGCGGCCAGCAGAGTGCGACCCGGCGACTCATCCATGGGAGGTGCAAACGCCTCAACAACGCAACTCGATTTGATCCCAGCCAGATCCATGGCAGCCCGGCCCATCCGTGCTCACGTTCTTGGCCATGGCCCGTCATTATGAGCCGTCACCTTGTTGTGTAGACATTGGCCATGGCCACCGCACAGACGCAGACAAAGATGGAGATGGAGATGGAGCCGGTCGGAGCTTGGATGCTTGGATACTGGCTGCTTGCTGCTGGCTGCTGGCTGCTGCTGACCGGTGGTGGAGAAGGGGATGCAACTGCTAATCCGGTTCGACGGCGGCGGCAATCGCTGGAGTGAAATCAACTCGTTAACTCGTTACCAAAACTGATCCCATTTAGCGGCGGCGCATCGCGAACCGGCGCCAGTTAGGCAGACCCAAGGAATGCCCTACACGGGGATTATCTAGTTTGGGTGGAAGGGTCTCTGTAGGCCGGATTACCTAACCTACTTTAGGTAGTATAGATAGAGTTTTATTGTGGAAATACTTTATAATTTAACAAATAAATTCGAGCTTATTAAAGCGCATTTTGGAGTCGCCTTAACCAAAGCCTGACCAGCTTGGGGAGGAGCCTTGGCTTTGGCTTTGTGGCGCATTCGCGTCATCAGCATCATCATCGCCAACACCTTCATCATTATCGGCGGTGTCGGCGTCTGTGCCGGCGTCCTCGGCCTCGGCATCGCGGCATCGCGGCCTCGGCCCTAACCCTAACCCATGCCAAAAACCCATCCTTAACCCATTCCCAGTGCCCGAGGCGATGGCTGCTGCTGCGGTGGCGGCGCTGCTCTCTCATCGGCCGCCCCGAACCGCCGCCAATTGGCAATTGCCAGGTTCTGTTCCCTGTTCCCTGATCCCAAATCCCAGCCCAGTCGATCCGTAGGTGGCTGTGATGATATACTTGTGGCTCTTAGGCTTAGTTGTTGAAAGCGGGGGAGCGGGGCGGGTGTTCGGCAGGAGCCCCCGACCAGCAGCTTCCGCTCTGACCTCTCCCAGCAGGGCCGGCAATATTGTTGCATTGTTATTCTTATTGTTATTTCTCGGAGGCAGTGGCAGAAGGATATTGGAGCCTCTTCGGCGGCGGCGGCAGCGGCGGCGGCATCCATGTTATTAACTTATTTTCAACCAATAAAACGGGAACGAAGCACGGCCCAGGGACGGACGGCGGCACCGCAAATCAGTTCCCACAGTTATTACTTTTCATAGGCTTAGGGGCAGCAGCAGCGGCTAGCTGGCGTGGAAGTAATGCGATGTCGGAGTCGGTTTCGCACCGAGCACCACCGAGTGGTTGGGAGGAAGGAGGTGGGGGAACAGGAGAAGGAGGCGAGGCGATGGCGCCTCCGTTTTGGGATTGCTCGTTGATTGGGCTTGACCGCAGAAAGTGTCAAATGACACTGCTGGAGCTGGAGCCGGGGCTGGGGCTGGAGCTGGGGCTGGTTTCTGGGACAGGATGGACTTGCAGGAAGCACTGCAAGTGTTGATGGCGCCCGCTCGCCGAGGGCTGATTAATGCGCAGCCATTAATCTTGGCCAGCAAATGGTGGAGAGCCAGAGCGAGAGAGGGAGACGACGGACCACACAGTGCGAGATCAGGCTGTAATTGCAGCAGCAGCAGCAGCAGATCGGATCGGATCGGATCGGATCGGAGGTGAAGTAACCAACCAACCACTCACGAAAAAACCAAAAAACATAAACCCCGCCACAGATGATAATTATGTAGAATGATAGTTCCTTTCTCGTCCAAACCGAACCGATCTGATCCGTTCCCTCCGCCACCACCTTGTTTTCGTTTTTGAAGTGTACAATTTCACAACATTTAATTCAAGATTTGACGGGCGGCCAAAGGGGCAGACACTGGGAAGGTGAACAGGTTCCAAGGCTCGACAGGTACACACACACACTCTCGGTCATCTCCCTCTGTCCCTCCCTCTCTCTCTCTATCTCTTACAAGACCTCCCGCACATGTAAAACATGCCGATTCATAATTCCGCATTTTGCTGCTTAAAGAGGAGCGAGCCGAGTGGACAGCGGCAGCACAGGAGCGGAGAAGGGCTGTGGACTGTGGAGGATGGAGAGATGGGGACGATGCCTCACACGGCGGCTGACTGACAGGCGGCCATACAGTGACACGGGGGAACGGGGACCAGGAGAGACCCAGAAGGACAGACGAGCAACGACGACGAGGACAACAACACAAAAAAAAAAAAAATGCATCGAGAAGGGGAGCCACCAGGAACCAGGGACTGGCCAACAGGCGATCGATAAACAGGGACCACCCGAGAGCTCCTGGCTGGCTGTCCCACCATTGGGGTGATCTCTGGATAAGCAGGATAAGGAGAAAGCTTTCATAGAGAAGATAGTGGAAGGAGATACCATATGAGATACCATCATCCCCAAATTCTGAAAGAAAGCACTTTTCCCCTAGACAACCTAGTCTAGTTAAGGTGGTTTCTGTCGCTTGTGGAAGGTAGTTCCAACTCCTAGAGAAAGACAACCCTCTAGCTTTGGTAGCTTCCCTTGTAAGAGAAGGGACACCTCCTAGAGAAAGACAACCCTCTAGCTTTGGTACCTTCTTTTGTAAGAGGAGGGAAGTCCACCTTCTAGAGCAGCGTTGGACAAGAAACATAACCGATGGGGCGAGCCAGACAGAAGACAGCGAGCTGGACGCTCTTCGATTCCCTCTCTGACGTCACATTTCAGCGACATTGCTTTCCTTGAAGTGTCACAGATTTTCCATAACGGAAAGAGCTGCAGGAGCTGCAAGAATCACTGCCAGCCCATCTAGGTTAGAGGGAGAGCCCTCTTCAGATATTCCAAGAGAAGATTCCCTAGCAAGTAACTCTTGGGAAATCCTGTAATGACTATGACCCCGCAGGATGCAGATACTTGCGATTGATAGAAAGCTGAAGCCTAGTCCTGGCCAAAAAAAAAAAAAAGGAAACAGAACAGAAAACACAGATACTCACGCACACTCAGCCTGATCAGGCACACACACTCGCACACACTCGCAGATGCGAAGACAAATGAAGCAGCGGCCAAAGCAGAAATACGATAATTGAGTGCTCATTTGTCTTACACGCAGGCAACCACCGACAAGCAGGAGATGAAACGGAAAGAGGAGCAGGAGGAGCAGGAGTAGGAGGAGGAGGTGGGGAGCAGGTATTGTATCTGAAGCTCTGTATCTGTCCCTCGGCTGCTGCACGCGTTTTACTGCCCACATTGAAGTCTTTATGACAGCGCCGCAATGGGATTGGGAATGGGAATGGGCAATGGGAATGGGAAAACGGGAATCTCAATCCGAATGGAGAGCAATCCTGCATCAGTGTATCGAATGTCCTGCTGACACTTGATTCTGCATCCAAGCATCCAAGCATCGCCGGAGGTAAAAGTATCTGAGCTTCGGCGTTTCCTTGCCTGATTCCGCATAATTATACACATGTCAGCTGTTTGGGCCACATGCACAGACGAACAGACGAACAGACAAACATAACATATACTCGTATGTATCTCCGCCCGAGCTCGATGCTGTTTGATTTGATTTTCCTCAATCGCAATTGTTTTGTAATGGTCATGCCATGTCCCAGGAGATGCAGAGATGCAGAGATACAGAGATACAGATACAGCCACCAAGAGTGGGAAATTGATAACCAAGACTGGTACTGACAGCAGCAACGCCAGTTGGCAGCAGCCAGTGGCAAGTGCAACCGGGTATCTCTGGTATCACACTGGCGGCACTCATTCGATGGCAAATTAATATAATTATCGTTGCACGACCGGAATTACACGGCTGGCAGCGCAAATGCCAGCGCCCCAGAGTCAGAGTCAGAGTTTCGAATCCGAATCCGAATCGGAATCCGAAACCGAATCCGAGCAAATAAACAATCAGAGAAACGGCTCTGGCTCTGGCTCTGCTTCGGCTCTCAGGTTATAATTAACGCCACAAACGCAAATATTAAGCCAGCATCGATAGCAGCAATCTGCCAGTCACTCAGATACGTATCTGTATCGGGGATTTGTATCTGCATCTGTGAGGCACTTGTGCCTCATTGCATAATTAGACTGGAAGAGGAAGCGGGGCTTTGGCATGAGGAGAGGTCTAGGGACCTGGGAGTTGGGTTTCGGTTTGGGGGTTCTGGAACTTAAGATTTCTTAACGGAATCTCTGAAGGCCAAAAAAGGTGTCACTCTCAGTTTCAGTTTCAGTTTCTGCTGCGATTTCTCAGCTTCCATTTGCATCTCAATCACTCGACTGTGATGTCTTGATTGAGTTGCCAAATAGTGACCGACTGCGGCTTGTTAGCAAAGCCAATTAAGTTCAATTAGACCAAAGTCGGCCATAGACATAGACATAGTGCAGAGTGCAGCAAAGACACCTGCTACCCGCACCGCATTCTCCCAGAGAATAGCCATCAAATCTTCACTGGACACAGTGAGAAATACTAAGCACTGAGGGGTATGGTATATACGAAGATATACCCAAGACTTACTTAGTTTTTGTCTCTGTGCATGTCATAGCGGAGTGTGTAAAGCTGACTTAACCAATTTCCGTGCATTAAATTGATTGATGGCCAAGGCAGTTAAACCTGATAGGTGTTAGGTGTTAGGTGTTGGCTGCTTCTCGGTGATTAAAAGTTGCCAATAGTTCAATATACATTTCTTGCTGTGTGTAGCCGAGGATGAGCGCTCGGGAGGGCACACAAATGCCAAATTGCAACTGCAACCTGGGAGACAACTGGACAACCTGGAACCTGGACTGCAATGGACTGAGAACCTGGACTCCGCCGTTGAGGACTCCGGCGCAGCTTCTTGGCGGCTAAGTCGTGACTTACCCTCGCCGCGATCCGATAAACGCGGCTGGGAAAAGAAGAGAAGAGAAAAATTTACCCATCAGCAGGATATATTTAAGACCACAAAAGACCACAAATGTGTTGGTCAGAAGACGACTGCTACGACGACTGCAAAGATGATGATGATGATGATGATGTGGCACAAAACCCAAACCAAAACCAAACCAAAACCCGAATCTGTATCCGAATCCGAATCCGCATCCCAAACTGTGACTGTAACTGAGGCCTTGCAGTTGATTAAGCGGCAGCAACAAATTTGCATATTTCATTGAGCAGTTCAATCAAATGGAGGACAGCCACAGGCCCCAAGAGGCTGGGGACTCAAAACGTGGCCAGAGAGCTCCGCCTGCCAGTCGGAAGTCGGGAGTTGGGAATCGGGAATCGAAGTTGCAGTCACAGTCACAGTCGGCGACAGATTCAGATTCGACGAGGAGGAAGAGCCCAGACGCGGCGCAGGCATTTTTGTCGCTGGTCGAGATGCAAACGGAGCGATTAGGTCCGAAATAACTCATTCATACGCAGGCCTCAGGGACCTGGGGACCAGGTCCAGGTCCAGGATGTCGCCCTGCCGCGCTCTCTCTCTCTCTCTCTCTGTCTCTCTCTCTATCTTCCTCACTCTCTCTCGCGGCCTAATCTGTGGAATGCCATCGCAGGAGCCACAGAACAATGGCCAAGGCTCAGGGAGCAGATGGAGCGGGAGCTGGAGCTGAAGCTGAAGCTGGAGCTGGAGCAGGCGGCGGTGGAGCGTCCAAGATGGCGAGAGATCAGCCATCGGGCCTGCCAAGATGGCGATGTCGCAGTCAGTCCTCCACCTCCTCCTCCTCCTTCATCTCCTCCCGCTGGCTGGCGCAATATTTGCATAAGAGCCCCACACTATCTGCATCTCCTTTCCACAGGCCATCGCCATCTCGCTCTGTCTGCGGCTCGCTGGAGCGTGCTTAATGCGGGCGGACACTAAGCCACGTGTGAAATTCAATCACCAGAGCGGCCTGCTAGTCGCAGCCTCTCACTCTCGCTCGGAGGCACTGGCTCGAATATCGCCATCGTCATCGTCATTGTCGTCGTCATCGCCTGGACACCTCGTTAGGGCCTCGCAAGAAAGGAGCACACAAGGAGCAAAAGGAGCAGCAGCAGCAGGAGCGGGACAAGGAGAGGAGGAGGCACAGACTTCACAGCGGCGTGGGGTCCACGATTCCGTGGTCCATCGTCCACAGAAACCTAAATGAAGCGAGCCCCGGCTTCAGTTCGGTTTCGGTTTCTGGCTGCGGTGTCGGTTTCGGTTTTCATATTTTGAGGTTCACCGATGTGTTAACAGGCGGCGGCTGTCGCATATTAGGCGGCCAACCTGGCCAACCACTCAGCACTCGTTGTCGCTCCGCTCCACCTTCCGAGGACCAATGCCAGGGCCACAGTCCAGGTCCACATTTTCGTCCTCGTCGTCGTCCTCGTCCTCCCCTGGCAAGTGTCACGTCAAGCACATAAATTAAACACACAACAAGTAGGAGAGCGAAGTGGCGGGCTTTTTCGACGAGGCGGATGCCTTGATGCCTTTGAATCTTTTATTAATTTACAACAAACTATTATAATAAGAGTTTGGGAAATTTATGGGAACTTAAGGAGGCTAAAATTAGCAAAGATGTCTTGGGAAAATTCCTGCTGACAATGGTTTTCCCTTAAAGGTTATACCTTTGTAAAATAATATACTATATATTATTAATTAATTAATTATTAACTTACAACAAACTGTATTACAAGATTTGAGGAAATTTATGGGAACGTAAGGAAGCTAAAATTAGCAAAGATGCCTTGGGAAAGTTCCTAGTGATCTATGGAACAATAGTTTTACCTTAAAGCCTTTATCTTTGTAAAATAATATACTATATTTAATACTAAGGTCATCTGTCTCAACACCAGTTTATATTTAATATCAGCCTCTACATAATATATCATTCCATATTTGTATTTGTTATAGTTAATGCCTCTAGAGAAAGTCTAGAAAGAAAGCTTCTTAGCTTAGTTCAAGGAGATATTTAATAGTTAGTTAAACTATTTATTAGTTTATATTTATAGGATAATATAAGATAATAATATATGAAGAATAAAAACTAAATAAGGAATAAAAATACTTTCTGACTTCAAAGGGAACAGAATTAAATAAAAGTCTCAGGTAACTCTAAGACTTCGCAGACTTCGCTCTCTTGAAGCCGCTTGCTTTGCGGAAAAATGTTTTCTACATGTATGATGTATGCTTGTGTGAACCCTTTCGCTCTCTTCTTCTATCTCTCTCTTGCAAGCCAGGTTAAAGCCAGCAGCAACAACAACAACACAGAGCGAAAGAGAAGGGAAAGAGAGGGTTATGCACCCTGAGAGAGCTTTGTATTTTGTCTCTCCGAATACAGTTAGGAGTAAACACAAACTAAAGCAAAATATCCGACACAACTGCGAGAGGCAGAGGCTCTTTGGAGTCGCTTATCGTGCTCTCGGTGAGTGAAGTGGAAGGATCTAAAGAAAGGGATCTGGAGAATACTCTATTAAGATCTCCTTTAGATAGTCTTAGTATATTATTCTGTCTTATATATAATAATCCTAATTCGTAAGATATATAATAGAGTGTGTAAGAAGTTAAATGAAATATTATAACACCGACTTAGTTAATACCTTTTAAGCCAGCAGGACTTACAGGGCATTCCGTGCCCGGTCTGGGAAAGGAAAGGGTTCGCTTTTGGGGCTCGGACTTCGACACGAGAACATGAATAAGCAGCCGATCGAAACGAGCACAAGACAAGATAAGCAGATAATTTTCTAGCCCCGGCTCTTCAAGTGCCGCGACTCTTGGCCGCCGGCAGAGGGCACAACAATGGCCAGGCACCAGGCACCAGGCAGAAGGCAGCAGGCAGCGGCATCGACGACTCCAAATTGGACCACAGAGGCTGCTCGCTCTCCATCTCCATCTCCACCACCTTCATCTTGATCTGGTTCTCGCTCCCTCTCCCCCGCCTCCTGCAGGCTCTCCTGCTCCGCTCCTTCTGACCCAGTGCCTGGTACCCTTAACAGCGACATGATGTTTTACTAACCAGCGAACGGCAACCGGCAAACCGGCAACCCGACAACCGACGATGGACAGCGGACGAGAGGGCTGCTAATAATTTGTGTACGCCGCCGCCGACGGAGAAGGAGGAGGAATACCAGGAGGACCGCTCACAATGGACCCGAGGCCGAGGAGACTGGCGCAAAGGAGAACCATTCGGGCCGGGCCATTGTCGTCCTTCGATTCGTGCTAAACGTGTTGTTGCCAAATTGTGAACAAGATTCATTCATGTTTCAACACATTGAGCAACACGGATCCCGCGACCGAATTCAGGATGTGCCTCGTTGCCAGGCCAGGCCGTGCTCATCTCGTGTGAACAGACAACGCCGCCGTCGTCGCTGTTTTATTCAAATGCCAAAAGCGAACTTGGCAGAATGTTTAGACAACCCTTCTTCGGTCGCCTTGATGAATGAAATGAATCCCGGGTAGACAGTAATTAGGGAATTCGAAGCTCCTCCCGCAGTGACTCACCTGAAACTTTGACCCTTAGCCTGGGTGAGGGGACTGATGCCAACCAACCCTGCGGGGCCTAAGTTCTGGGTTCTGGGTTCTGGGCCAACCGGAAACGTCCGACATTCCAGCGGCATTCCAACGCTATAAAAAAGTAGGGAAAAAAAACAACGAGCAGAAATAAAAATAAATAAAAAATCAACGCAACGCAACGAGCGGGGGAAAATACACAAGAAGTGCGCGCCACGGCCACTGCCTACTGCCTTCATTTATTGTGTGTGTGTGCCTGAAGATGTTTCTTATTATGAAATTAGACTGAACACGGCCAGCAACGACGACGACGACGACGACGACGACGGCGACACTTGGCTGGCTCTCGATGAATGAAACCGAAATGAGAAATGAATGATATCATGGGCATTGTTAGCTGGGATCGGTTTTTGGGACCAACAACA
>JAEIIU010047004.1:0-80063 GCA_018874675.1 Drosophila baimaii
ACAAATTATCTGCAAGGGTATATAAACTTCGGTTCCGCCCGAAGTTAGCTTTTCTTACTTGTTTTTTATGAACCTACATATTAGTATTATCGAATTCTTGTATTACAAAGTTAAAATGCCATGGGATCGTACGAATACCTGATATAATAAACTTCAGTTCCAAAACATAATGATTCCAGTTCCTTCAGACCTAAAAGATATAGGAACCTGATTAATTATTAGATCAAGGCAACATTCAACATCAGGCAGGCCAACAGTCTCCTTTACCATCACAAAATAGTTAGGGAAATGCATTCAGTAAATGTATCAATATACACGGAGCAACACTTAATTTGAAAATTATATGCAAAAGGAAGTGCAATAAATTTATAGCCATGTCGGCGAATCAAGAGAGAAATTGTGAGGCGGAGATGTAGATGGAGCTGGAGCTGGGAATAGATATGGAGATGGAGATGGAGACCGGCCATAAACTTGTTTACCAATTGCTACCAAGCCTACTCCGGACCAGGCCAGAGCAAGAGTGCCTCGTAAATGTTTCTATCAGCCTGAAATGCGCCTCGTAAAATTTGTGAGATGCGACCATATCGAATGCGTTCGTTTTAAGTCGACGACGCGATCCGTTTAATGTTACGCAAATTTATGTGATTTCCCCAACACAACATTAATTGATTATACGCCGCGCTATGCTGTTATTGAAGGGGAGCTGCAAGTAGCCGCCAAGGAGGGATTGTATCTGATGGTTAATTGAATGGCTCCGTACTTGAATAAAGAGAGTTTCCTTATGTAGCTCGCAAGTGATGCAGAAATAAAAATAATTTAAAATCGCCATAGCCTACTTAAATAATTAGTATCTTTTCTTTTAAATTACTGAAATACTTATAACCGACCTTCCCATTTAACATTCTTATTTGAATGAAATGTCATTTGGAATATAATCAAGCCAATTTGTTTGTAATATTACTCAAGGACAAACCCCTGACATGGGACTCCCATGATTTCCCGACTAGAAAGGGCAATTGCGTCCCAATTTTTGGCTAACCACAAAACAGTTTTGGGGTAAAATGATTTCCCCTAGTCTGACATCTTACCTGAGGAATAAAATATGCCTTTTTATGGTATACTTTCTGGGCTGCCATCTGCCCCCTCCGCGCTTCCTGTCGCCCCGCGTCTGTGTCTGTGTCAGTGTCTGAGCCCGAGTCTGCTTTGCGGTTGTCCTTTTTGCCTTTTGCCCCGTTGCGTTGCCGGCTGGCCGTCCTGTCATCGTTACTGTCTGCTTTCGGCAGGGATTTGTAATATTATGCTGTCAAGTCGAACATGCCCACTGACAGTTACCAACTGTCTGCCGGCAGCTCGGTTCCAGCTCGCTTGAGTTCAGAGAGCCGGGTTCGCTCGGACGCTTGACTTGAGTGTGTAAGCCGACAGTGGGTTACACCCCGATTTCGAGTCCTGTTCCAAGTCCGACTCCGACTGCGACTGCGATGCCGATTCCGATCCCGAACCAATCTGCAGTCGGGCGGGCTGCCAATTACACTTTCTGACGCCGAGCACAATGTGTGCGGAAGGGGGCGAGAAGGAGGACGTCGGACTCGGGTTGGGGTTGAGGTTAGCCAAGGGGCGTCGCCGCCATCCTGGCCGGGCTTCGGTTTGATGCTAACAAATAATGACACGGCAATTTGCAGATTTCACAGCAGGCCTCATAGACGGCATGCACGGGCGTAAGTATCTACCACTTGAGCCGCCCGCCAGTCGAGTTAACAAAGTCAATTCAAACTTTGTTTAGCTGCTGGGCGTAGTCAGCACTCCCGGCCCGCAGAGCCAGTTCCTCCACCACCAGCGGCTATCAGTGACAAGGCCAAGGTAGTTGACGCCTTTGCCTGCCTCGACGGCAGTGCTGTCCTCTGAAGAAGGCCAGAATATAGCCAGAAACTGCTGACTAGTCCCAAGTTGTAGAAGATCCTTAACACTCTTGAATTCAATGACCCACTGGCTGACTCATTATCATAAATAAAAAATTGCAGCCAAAAGCTGCTTTCCTGCATATAAAGATTTGGCTACAAACAAGCTGTATGGACAACACCGCTCTCCGGACCGCCTGCCAGTGTCAGCTGGCTCAGGGTCCTGCTGAGAGGAGCAAAATCAATTCGTCCACAACGTTTTTGGGTTAAAAGCTTGACAGCCGCAGCTCGATCCTGGCAGCTGGTGGTCCGCAGTCCCAAGACCCAAGTCCATATCCACTTACACTCGAGTGGGGCGGCACACGACCTCCTGCCAAGTTTCCTGTCAAATTTTGTCACTGGGCGGGGTGAAGTTCGTCGAGGACGTTCTTCTGCCAGCCGAATGATTGATAGCTGAAGTTTTAAGATTGAGATTAATTTTCCCTACTGAAAAATGTACGGGTACTGAGATGGGCGAAGGCGTTACGTGGAGTTTTGTTTATTCTAATCGGAGGGAGAAGAAGAAATTCGAAAGATATTCTGATTTTCCTTCTCCGTCTGCTTTTTAAATCCAACTCTAACTGCACAAAATTAATTTCTGCTAAAATGTAGAAGAAACATTGAAATTAGAAACAAACGAGCAATATCATCATCACCATCTAAGCAATTTCATGCCACACTTCCAGTGCAAGGAGCTGCAAAGGGCAAGCTGCAGGAAGGCACCCAAAAAAACACAGATCCGAAAGTGGTTTCAGCGTTGACGTTGCATAAATTAAATGTAATGTGACATTTTTACAAAATGCACTCATTTTTCAAACATATCCACGTCTGTCAGGAGGCCAAAAATACACAGGAAAAAATTCAGATGTAGAAGCAACACTTAATACATCATTTGAATATATTTTAAGTACAAATTAGGAATATACATATGTATATCAACAGGTAAAGACATATGTATATGATATATCGATAAAAAATATCACACTCGACGTCGTATCAGAAATATAGTAGAGTCTGATATATCGAAAAATATTGCATTCAATGCTAACATATCGATAATTTCGATAACATCGACAAAATAACCCATAATGCCACTTGATTTATTTGTCTTATTTTTTGCCGACTATATTTTAAACCCAAAGATTGCATTAATTTTTTAAATGTTTTTTTCCAACAATTATAATTTAATCTAAGCTCAGGCTCTTTCTTGCGACAATTCGATATATCAAACAGAATATCGATTTATAGCGCATATGTTGCAAAGCTACAATATCGATGCCTTCTCGTCCCATATCAATGCTGTTTCGATATATTGATATTTAATGTCACCCCCAAATACAAACTAAATATGACTCTTTTTCTTTTATTATCCACTGAAAGTAAAATTTTTATATATACATATTACACTACAAATTAAATTAATATAAAAAGCACACACATTTTTGTTGTGTGCACAGCAAGCTAATGAAAGCAAAAGGACCGAGGAAGAGCCGTGAGCAGATCCAACCGAAATGAGACGCATAAATTTTCATATACGCCAAGCGAAATATTTCGCCTTAAATTAGCCTCAATTAAATGTTAATGCATTTTGACATTTCTGCTCCCCTCCGGCCCGGCCAACAGCTTATCCGTCCCCGTCCCTGTCACACAGATCACAAGTCCGCCAAAGATACGACAAAACAGACCGAAAGAGGGAGAAATATGAATTATGATTTCGTATATATCTTCGAGTCTTCGCGCCCCGTGTATCTCAGTCTCTGTCGCCGCTCTGCTCGTGTATCTGTAAGATGCACAAAGCAATTAGCGTTGATGTAGCCGCAGCAGCTGCGCCTTCATTTATCTTCTCGGCTTTTTCTCGGGCTCTGACTTCGCGCTGGTTCCGCTCTTCACACAGTTGCTTTAGTTTATATTTTATGGCTGACATTTTGTTGGCAAATATGTAAATGACTCAATGACTGAAAGCCAACAGAAGGTGGAGCTGTTTCATTCCTACATATACGTTCATATATGTCACACCACTTACTCTTAAGATATTTCCACTTCTCGCTTGGTAGTTGGTGTGATAAAAAGAGTTTTAGCTGAGATTGAGGTCGTAATGATTTATAAAAAGATTCATCACTAAACCCTATATACACCCCATTAGCACACATAATATATAACAAGTAAGAAAGCTACAGTGGAGTGTACCCGACTCTCAAATACCCGGTACCTAAAGTTATGTGCATTAGATTAATCAATAATTTCTTTTAACAGAAACTATTCGATTTCTTCAGTCGTTTTTATTAAAATAAATTAAAAGTTAAATGTGAACAACGGTTCGACACTCGGCAAACCCACTGAGGTTAGTACGAGTACGAGCGAGACAAAGATAGTAAATTACAATTTATGGTCTAAAAACACCCACGTTTATATATTTTTTGGAGTATGTCCACACAAATCTTTTTTAAAAATCGTAAATTCTAAATTATATCTTTGTTGCTTTCTTCAGTTATGGAACCACAAAGAACTATTACTTTTGTCTTGTCTATTTTGCTTTCTGACCAGAAACTAAAGTAAAATTTTAATCGGTTCTTCCCCCTGTACAAATATAAGCATTATCTCCCTCTGGCAACTGTCTTCCTGTCAATCTGCCTGTCTGTCATTCTCAATCACGAATATTATTTCATAAGTACACACTACACTCGAGCATTATCAGTACATTTATGAATAAAAATTAACCTTGTCACACGTGAACAAACTTTGCAGATTGCGTCAAATGTCGAGTGCTTGGATTATCTATCACCAAAGTCACCCTCCATCATTCTTCTAGTCTTCGAAATGTGTATGCGTAAATATTGTGACACAAAAATATGAAAAAAGCAAATCTTTGGACAAGTGAAAGCAGGCGGTTGTGGGCGATAAGAGGGAACTAAATGACAAGTTAGACTAATACAGTTTGCCCTGTGTTAATTAATTAAATTGTATTTTTATTTTATTATATTAATTATTCGAGAAATTACCTCAACAAGGCAATGCTTAAGATACCCCTTGCAAGGGTATTTAAAATCCCAAAACGCAAAAGAAATAAAGAAATAAAACGAGTCCGTTTGTAAACAAAATCATTAAAGACACACTCTCCCGTGTATCTGTGTATAACAGAGGAGGTCATAAATTACCAAGGCAATTATAAAGAGCGCTCTTCTTCATCTGGAATCGCTTGTCATTTCGCACAGTTGTGCTCGAATCTATTCCATTCGATTGAGGTCCGAGGAAGTGAGGACCGGCGACAGTTCCTAGCCGAGACATACGAATCGGAGACAGCGTGTGGAGGCAGTGGCCCGACCCAGTGAGAGGTTATCAAAATGCAATAAATCAGTTTGTTAATATATTTTATGGCGCGGCGACACCCGAACGCGGAGCACACGAACAGCACACAGATCTCTCGCCCTGGCCTTATAAACAGACATTAAGTCTGTTAAACACGGGAAAAATGCGCATTATTCGGTGTAAATCAACTCCCTACCACCGGCCTGACGTCCGGATTTATATCCATTTATTTAAACAAGCCAACAAAAAGCAAAATAAAATATACAAATAAAAAGTGAAATCTGGAAACTGGAAATTACGGGTAAGCCGAGCTACGGCGAGACCCGACGATCGTAATTCTTTCTCAGCCATTGTGTGTCAAGAGCCGGGCGGGACAGCGCGGGCTCTTGGCCACATAGCGGGATTTGTAATCACTTTGGCCAGACACCGAGTGTTGGAAAACAAATAGAGACACAGCGTGTTACACTTGATAAACAATACACCAGGCATAAGCGCATAAGTTTAAGGAATACTCAACCCAACGCGACCCAGCGTACTCCTATCATATCGCTCGGAGAGCTGAATGTTTGGCAAATATTAGCACAGTTGTTCCAGCAGATGATGGGGAAAAAGGGTTACGAAAGTGCCTGCCCGAGTGGCTGCCTCTGATTCCTGTTTGCTCAGAGCCCAGTAGCGTTCGTAGCAGCATAATCCCGGTATTTACACCTCAGCACGACAGATGATGTACGCTGTAAATCTATTTCACGTCTTATATATACGACGGATACTCTTACTTCTGGTCTGTTTGTCCCTCACAAGCACATCAGACTGGGATTATAAATCAATGGCTATAGTAGATAAGGGTGTGGCGGATTTGAAGTGGGAACCAAGACCAGTCAAACATGAAAGGACCCAGATCAGGTGCTTAATGTTTGTTAGTCTTACAAGAACATTTTTCAGAATAAAAAGATTTCTTTTAGTACATTTTTTAGTAATTTATTTAAGTTCCACGTCCTCGATAAAGAACAGAATCTGAGAAATGTCTCTCTCGGTTAAAGTGCGAGAGCAAACTTTGGTCTCTTGATGCCGCTTGCTTTGCGGAAATACGTGTATCTAATTTACGTGTGTTGCCTATAACTCTCTCTCTCTTTTCTCTCTTCTCTCTTTTCACACCAAGTAACGAAAGAGAGGGTTGTGCTAAGCTAAGCACTCTGAGAGAGCTTCGCATTTGGTCTCTCCTAATACAGTTATGAGTAATCACAACAGAAGCAAAACAACTGATACAACTGCTACTGAAAAAATCTTGTAAGTTTCATTTCGTCTTCTCTGCGAGAGAAATCGAATGAAGCCTTGCTTTCACAAAATTTAGAAAATATTAGAAAGAATTATCCGCATGTATGTATAGTTACATAGTAGAAAGTTCCAAACATTTTGTTGTAAGTTGCGTTAATAATAGTTTGTATTGCAAACACTAACCAACACGCACTGAATGTAAAGGCTTCTTTGAGCCCAGTTAAGTAAGGTTAGGTTAACTGTACTTACTTAAGTTATCAAACGATTCAGTTTGTGGTGAAACCTTTAAGGCCTGCGCCTTTGATAACGTCATTCTGACAATTTCAAAAACTTGATAACAAAAACTTCAATCGGTTTGGGTTCTTAAAGGATGTAGGAGGGATTTACTTGCAATTCATATAGGAACTTTTAATTTGGAAATATTCCATTAGTACCATTGATCTTGTCTGTAAGTCCCAAGCAAATTGAGTTTAGCAGGTTCTCTAGCGTAAGCCCTCCAGTTCGAAGTGATAAGATTGTCATATGGGGAAGAACGCAAATTTCCATAATTAAAACAGCCAAGATTATTTTAATGAATTATTTTTACACAAATATGTCCGAGAGTAAAATGGAAAGGTATTATATTGAAGTGCCTTTTTAATACCCGGTGCTTAGCGCATTTTTATCGGATGATAAGTCAACAAAGTTAAGCCTGCTAATTGATGGCAACTTCAATGAAACTCAAAACCCTGGAAGACAGTGCCGGCTCCAGTCCGGCGTTAACCTATTGCCAAAGTTTTCCTTACTTTTTCCCTCAGCCATTTCGTAATTGGTGATTGATGAGTGACTTGATGTCACTTTTGCTTCGCTTTTGTCCAATGATAAATTAATAAAACCCACCGACTATATAGAGGCTGCTGCCTCCCATATTGGTGGCGTTTCTTTTTTTTTCGGCTGTTGTGTAACTTTGGCCACGCACTTCTTGGGGGCTCCTTCTCACATTTAATTTGCCGTCATAAATCGTTCGACGCGGGACGTCGGCCATCTTTTATTGTTTGCTTAATAATTTTTCAATACGCTGTCGTGCCTACTCTCACACTCCTTCGCACAGCGACTTGCGTGTCTTTCTGCCGGGCCATAAATCAAATTCTGGCACCGCATTGTCATTTAATCAATAATTTATAAACAATTTCTGTTGTGTTCGCATTTGGCAAAGAGAAGAGGTCGAAGAGGGCCTCCTGCACTTTTTGCGTGGTGAGCGACAGGCCTTAACCCGAATTCGTTGCATGGGAAACTAATTGAATTTCTCAGCTGCGAAATGTTGTATTATTTATGGGTGCGAAAGCGACGGTTTCAGTGGCTTAAATAATGTATTGTCTTAATTTCGTAGTTTATTGTTTTTTTTGATTTTTTATTTTCATATTATGTACCTCTAAAGTATAGCAGGTAATAAAGTTTACTAAAATCGAATGATTTAAAACAATGCAAGAACTGCTAGCAAAAAGAACACGAAAAGCTGACTTCCTAGGGTCCACCTTGCATTACTCTTCCTTAAGAGTAACCATAACTACTGTGAGAAAGCCAAAACCTTGAGGAAATCCCCAAATACTGTTAAAATACCACCTCCCAAAAATGGCAAGTAAAAAACGAAAAACAAAAAAAGTCCAAAAAATAAATGACAAAATCCCCCAAAGCGCCCCAAAGCTCATCAGCTTGTACAAAACAGTTAACAGTGGACACTGGCCGGCCGCATACCGCTCTTCTTCGCCGCTGACGGCGGACGGCGGCACTTTTTGATTTCACTGCCTGACCGCTGTGGCAAAATCACTTTTGACGTTTTTATTCTTTGTGTCGGCTGGGATTTTACTTGACTTTTTCGGTGCTTTTTTTATCCATTTTCTCCGTTTTGTGGAGCGCGCGCGCGCCTCGTTTCGTTTTCATTATCCGAGGCGCGTCCAAATTCATTTCAAGTTTCGCCGCCGCCGCCGCGGCCGTCGCCGCCATCGAGTTGAGGCGTCTTCAGCTGTCCAACAGTTGGCTTTTGGCATCGGGCAGCGCGTTAAGTCCAATATAAGACGACCTAAGCGTTTAAAAGCCTAAACGAATGTGCCTGGGCGACGGCTCTGTGTGTTTGGTCTGTATCTGTGTCTCAGTCCAAGTCACACAGCACTGAGAAAAATTTATAGGTACTACAAATTTATTTTTGCAAATAAAATTCACTGTCTTAAACACTATTATTCCTTCTCCTACCTATTACAAGATCCTTATAACAAAAGAAAAGGATTATTTCTCATTAATATCTAATTAATGTACTTTACATCAAACAAAAACACCTCTTAACGAGGTAAAAAACTAGTGACGATTGCACATTCAACATACAAAAACTCTGTTACCAACATTTGTGACGAGAAATGATTATACACATGATTAAATACACTTTCGAAAATGTACTTTTTCGGCACGCTGCAATATAAAAAAGGGAAAAAGGCTGGGCTAGTTTTTAAGATTTTATCCACACGAACATTTTCTATTGTTGTCAACGTTTCGTCACTACGTGGACTGCCGTCCACAGTGATATATAATTTATAACCTGGTCTTCATAGGAATACTTAAACCGATTTTTGATCAGTGTAAGTGTGTCATTGGGCGGTAAAACGGAGAAACGGCAAAAATACATAATAATCATCATCATCAACATGAGTTGGTCGACCGTTCAGCTGTCAAGTCGGCTTTTATTTTGCGCTCAAAAACTTAGAGCAACTTGACAGTTGGAAGACAGTAGTGTTTATAACATCGACGTCTGCCCCACAACCACCACGACGGCCCGCGTCCCTCGATGCGACATGAGTGACAGGCGGCTCAGCAAAAGAGTTAATACTGTGATTAAATGGCCAAGAGAAGAGAGCCACTGTCAGAGTGGAGGACGGACCCGGGATGGTTGGTCGTCCAAAAGGTGGGCGGCAATATCTGACAGCTCTGAGTGACCGCCGACTTTGGTTGGGTATAGCTTTAATGCCAAACCAAGCTGCTTCTTGGGTTTTGCTTGACTTTTATTTAACAAAATGTTTGACGAATAATTACATTTTCAACCAGTTGGAATTTTAAATAGAAATTTACACATGAGCAAACGATCTGTCCGCAAAGCAAGTGGCATCAAGAAGCCACGAACGAAGGAGCTCTGCTTTATACTCATGGCCTAGGATGGATATAAATTACTTTTTAATTAAACTATATATTCATAATAAAAGTATTAACTATCTCGAAGACTTGCCAAGTCAAATAAGCAAACAAAATACCATAAAATCTAGTGATAAGAGTGGGCAAGATCTGCAAACAAGAACTGACTGTCCCAGTGATATAATGCTGCATTGTAGTCCCGCTTTCGTTTCATCTTCCACAAATATAGCAAACCTGGACTGCCTTATATTTCCCAACGTATTAACATACGCTATCTAAATGACAGAGCAGGCCAGCTAATCAGATGACTACTAAATTTAGACAGATTCCACTCTAATTCGAGAGCGAAAGACCTTGTCATGGGGCGGCACGACAATCACGAGACCCAACAGAATGGTTTATCTTGTTTTCCTGCGTCGTTTTCTTTTCCAAACAGCCCCAAATGTTGTTTATTATCATTGCCTCGGAAGCCAAGTAGTAGGCTAATATTATTGTTTTAATTTACCCCATGGCTGATTGTCGTGTTTTTAAAGAAACACCCGCAGACCTTCCTTGTGACGTCTTTTGTTTATTATGTCTAAATGAAAGTGCTTAAAAAACACAGCTAAATATATTTCTAAGAGATTCTGAAGTACTTGAACTGAGAGCGGCACCAAATCGTTAGTCGAACAAATTTTTAATTGCCTATCGAACAAAAATTATCACTCAGATCGGAGAGAGAGCTGTAAAGTTCTATAAAATATAATAGGCTGATGACAGCCCAGGCCCGGGCTCTTGAACTCGCTGAGTATGTGGCACACTGGGGCCATAAATTTCCATTTTAATTGCTCTCCATTTAGATTAGACCAACATAATTGTGTCGTTATGAAATCAATTCCATTTTGAGCGCCCACAAAAAATGCCAACGGAAACAGACAAAGTAATCTCGTCTGCTGTTTGTCTATGCGACAAAGTGTCAAGTTAATAAACTATCACAAGTGTGACAAGGGAGTGTGTTCTCTGTGGTGTGGTTGTCCGACAGGGAAAATGCTCTAGAAATAGTATTTTTAATTAATTTATATGCTGTGTTCCAGAATCAAAAATGATATAGCGATGCGTATGCGTTCCACTTCTGTTGAGTGAACTTTTATCTTATATTCTAATTATTTACATTAATTTCACGAACTAATTTACAAGTATTCGTTATGTTTTTGCATAAATTCCTTTCTGAAATTGAAAAATTAATTTGTATTTCCTATTTATAATTCATGGGGTTATACAGACTTAACCAAAGTTATGGTAAACTAGAAAATGAATAAACTGTTATAATTAACCCATTCTTTGAGACAATGTCCAAAAATCGGCAGCCTATAAATAGTAGCCTGAGCACACTATTGTGTGGATATATATGTTTCCAACCAGCAGTAAATAATTTAAGCAAAACAACAAAATACTTATAAACAAAAATTATTAATAAGGTGGAAAAGAAAGCATGAAGCAGGCGCAGAAACAATAGAATTTTAACCATAAACATAATTTATTACCACTTAAGCCATAAATATATTTTTCATTTCCACCAATTCACATTTACAACGAAACCAACGCCACGGCAATCGGGCCAAGATCTGTGAGCCGTTTTTTTACTACCCTTTATTAAAGGTATTACGAAATACGCTAATGAAAAGACTTGAAAGTACACTTTTTGCAATGGCAAAGAAATATAAACTATATTGTTAAAGTGGTTTTAAAGGAATAATATTTTATTACAACGTCTTAAGAAGTAAATGAAAATTCGTTTATTTTAAATTAGGTTTCTAAACACACACAGGTGTATATGTAAATTAGTGTATTTTTGAATAGTTGTGGAATGTTAGTGGCCTGAAAGTTAGAGGAGCCGCGAAACAAAAGAAGTGAAATACTGAAAGTCTTAAATTTACGTCTCGTTGACTGTTTATTTTCCTTGTGGCCGCTTTCATGAATCTTCAAGTTTATTATTGTTGTCTGTTCTCCAGCGGCTTCTGCCTTTGCCGCCGACAATTCTGGTAGCCGACACAAATTTAAAACTCGAAAGGCAGTTAAAAAAAGGTGGAAAAAGCTCCAGCTAATTACAAGTTGCAGACACAAAAAGCCACGGATACATATGCTAAAAAGTTACGCCACGGAGAAGGAATAAAGGGGAGAATTTACATATGCTATATTGCCTATTTATATAAATATGTAAGGCGATTCTTCTTTGATTTGCTTTTTGTGTGTTTTTGTCTCGTTTTTTATAATATTGTCTTAATGAACAAAAGGCAGAAAAAGGTTCCAAGCGGCATGGAGGAGACAAATGTATCTCGTTTGAGCGCAAAACACAAATGTTTAAAACAATAATAAATTATCTTTGTTGTTGGTGCTGCCGCTGCTGGCTGGCTCTCTGTGCCTTTTATCGCTTGATAATCGCTGGTCATTAGTCATTTTGGCCTCAACCTCAAGTATTGTGTGTGTTTCCATATAGCGAATGTATCTGTATCTTTGTATCTGCTGTCGGTTTGCCTCTGTCCGAAAAGAGTAATGTGAGCAACAACACGGTGGCAGCTGCTGCTGCTGCTGCTGTTCGCTCCTCGGTGTTGCTGTTGTTTTGCCTCTTCATTTGGACCAACAACAAGCAACAGCAGCCGCTCCGTTTAATAAATCGTGTACTGTCGCCTTTTATTGTTGCGGCAATGTTTCAAATTTTATTTATTTATCTGCAGCCGCTGAATTGGCTTAATAATGTGGCCATCGGACAGCGGCAACAGCAACGGCCAGAACAGCACCATCAACAGCAGCAGGTCAAGCCCATATTTAGCAACTTCTGACTATATCACACTTAACAGGCGGCTTTAGCCTATCGCTTATCTTGACAGGGCATGAAATATATATGCCCTGTTGAGGCTTCGCCGGAGAGCTTACTTCTGAGTGTATAGGGTATAAGGCTGGATATGAAAACTAGTCCAGGGAAGGCTTAAAGTCTCCCCTAGGAGGAATTGCAAAAGCAAACATACGTTACACTTAAATCGTTAGTAACAACACTTGTCCAAAACTAACTAACTAAATTAATTAATAATTTGTATGTAGTTTTTGAAAGTTCAAAACATACTCCTGCATATATGTATGGAGTTAGAGCATTCATAAGTCCACTATAATGATTCAAAATCATTTTTAACTGACCATTTGACATTATTAATGAAGTATCATAAGCTAAGGCTTTCCGTTTCCGTTTTCCAAATAGTGGAAAAAAAATAAAACTCATTAACGGACTTGTCAGCACCATTTTCCGACATATTCCATCAACAAACTCTGCTTGCCAGCGACCTGATTTACCAAATCAGCCCACGCCATGTCAAAGTCTATATAAATTACAAGAGAACCCATCCAGATTTTCGGTATTTCTTTGTTTTTGGGTTATTTACAATCTGGCAAAGGCAAAGCCCGCCACTGACCAGTGTCGCACACATATATCACTGATATATCTATCAATAATATATTAGCGCCAAGCTCCCCGAAAAAATTCATCGCGGCAGCGGCGGCCTTTGAAGTGTTCCCCCAACAAAATCGACTTGGCTCAAGGTATTTTATTTCTGTGGCTTTCCAGTTGTTTCCGCTAGTTTCCGCGCTGGCCAGGTATTTTGCTGGGTGGCTAGCTGGGTGCAATACTAATCACAGCTGAAGTATTTATGCCGCGGCTTCAGTCGGAAGGCCTTGCAGGGTCATAAATTCTCAACGCGACTTAATATATTTTTTTGCCGTTGTATATATTTATTTATATGTAGATAAGTGCTGGGGAACGTGTATATTATTTTTCCTTTTTGTCATATCATATTTTATTCCCTGTTTCCCTGCCTTAATTTATGGTTGAATGGGGCGCAGGCTTACGTATTTCGAGGCACTTTTGTAAGCATTGAATACAGGTTGGCTTGTTATGAAATTCTTGTTATTTATAATTAGTTTATATACATAAATTACAATATAAATATACGAATATATATGTATGTATGAATATGTAGTTTTATTAAGAGAATTTAGTTTTTATAAAAGAATCTTTTCACTGTTTTTTGCATATATTTTAGAGTTTGATTTTATTACTGTTTTTCTTTTAATTTGCTGAAAACAGCTTCTTACATACTTATAAATATTTTAAAATAAGTTAAGGGCTTAATAATTATACTAAAATATTTCAAAAGAAAGTTAAGAAATTGTATAATATTTATATAACATTTCAAATATTATTTCCTGGACAATAAATTAGTGCTTAGAATTTATTTCTGAGGCCTTAAGATTTAGATCGGCATAAAAATAAAGGCAACAGTTAGAAGAATACCTTGAATAACACCAATAAAATATCCGGGATATAAATCTTCCGAGAATCTATAATGAAGAACCCCTTTTTTCAACACCCCCAACTGGAGTACCAAAGATCTCGACAACCCGAACTCGTATTTGCATCTCTTAGGTTGCACCTACCAACTCAAAAGCAAAACCAAAACCAAAAATAAATGGCCACCGAGTGCCCGTTGACAGTTGTCGTCGTGTCAGCTACAAATGTCATTTTCAAAAACATTTTACACAAAATTAACAAAAGAGGCAGCGATGCAAAATGGAAACTGAAAGTGAGCGGAAGGCAGGCGATCCCGGCCGACCGCCCATATAATGTAAGATAATATGGAATGTGAATGGGATGTGTGATTTCGTTGTTTTTTCCTGGGCTGAGTGGTGGAGCCCAGAGGGAAAGTGTCAAACGCAACATTATGAAAATGACACGAGGAAGCCATAAATATTAAAACAAAACAGGCCAACAGCGGCAACAATGTCACAACACAGCATGCGAGATGGAGTGGATATAGGAGGACGAGGGCGAGGGCCAGGGCGAGGGGCACGGATCCGACTCGCAGCGGGGGCGTGAATTTCACAGAAAAGTAACAAGACTACGGAAAATTATTAAGGAGTTGACAGTTGACAGTGGGCACAGCTCGGAGATACAAATGTGTCCGCTGGCCTTCCTGGCGCACAGTGGGCCCCCGCTGGATGTCACATCTGTGTCAGTTTACGCATGATTGACGCCCCAAATGGGTGTTTCGCCCCGGGAGTAGGCAACCCGAGCTGGGAATACGAAAAATTGTAATGACTTTCGGTGTAATTTATAACAAAACTGTTAATTAGCTCAGACGACAGCCCCGGCATCAGTCAGCTGCTGTTGCCGCTTAATTTATGGCGACATGCGAGCGGGTCTTGCCACCTATTAGAAGAAGTCATAAAACTCTTTGGGGGATGGAATGCAGTGGCAACAAGTTTTTTATTTTTAGTCTGCTCTGTAGCGTTCACAATGCGAGCAACTGTAAATAATAATGGTTTTTTATAGTAATATAATATAATAATAATGAAATAAAATAATATATAGAAAAAGGAACCCACATTGAAGGCCGAAACATATCCAAAGATATTTCCAAATATTTTCACAAACAAGCAACATTTAATTTAATTTTTAGGTTGATTAAGAAAAGCTAGCAAAATATTACCTTCATAAAAAATATATTTATAATTTAATAAAGTTAACCCCCAAAGCACCCACAGCGAAAACACAGAAGTCATTTAATTGATAATTATTTTATTTGTGCTCACGGTTTATTTTGATGTTTCGAATTTCGATTTGATGACCATGAATGGTAGCCCACATTATCAGCTTATATAATGGCCAATCTAGGCTAACCCCAAAGACCCATTCACTCACTAATCTCGTGCGACACTTCATAAATCATCAGCTGGTCCGCAAATAAATCAACAAATCTTAAACGTCAACTTGTCAGTGCAATTCTATATCAATTCGCCAGGCGAAATCACTGCACAGAACAGCTGTCGACATTATATAGGGCCACAAATAATCCCCACGCAATCTCAGTCATCTAAAAATATATTATTTATTGGCGATTGTCCGATTCAGTGGAAACATTGTTCCTGCGAAAAAAAGAAGAAATAAATTCCAAAGTATACAAAATCATTAATTTAGGTACTATTTATACATTTACTCGTGTGGTATGTCGACGATAGAAGTCTTTCGATATTCCTATTATATTCACATTTTTCTATTTTGATCGTAAATTTAAACACAAGCTCTTCGTGTCGCTTAATCTCTAACATCTCTATATACGGCTGGGCCAATAAAAGTGATTTTATGACCTAATAGCAATAACCCCGACCACTTGTCAGCTCACGGAGCCAATAAATAAAAAGCCAATCAAAATCGGAAAGGTAAGGAATGATTTTCAAAATCTAATCAAATTAGTCGAGGCCTATACTTGCCTTGAATACCCTTATTTTTAGAGAACTCTGAGGGGAAGTGTACAAATAGTGGAATTAAGAATTTTCCCTAAACCTGAAGATCAAATTTATAAATCGATTAATTTTAATTTTTTAGAAGTAAACTCTAATGAAATCCCAAACCCATTCTTGCTCCAATGCACATTGAAACCCCCTTTTAAAAAAAATCACAACCCTTGATTAGAATTAATTTCCATTGGGCCATAAATTTAGACAGGGGCTGGCCCAAAGTCACAAGATGCCATAAAAGTTTCGCCAGAATATAAGCATTGTCATATATATTTATATTTATGGCTTTAAACAGCCCGATTCTTGTACAGTATTAATAATAATGACTCAACACCTGATAGCTCGTGTGTCTGGTTCTTATAATACCTATAAGTCTACGGGCATTTTTTTCCTTTATACTTTTGGAGGTATATAAAGATGTTTCCCTAAGTTCGTAAATAAAACCACAAATAAAAAATAATATATAAAACGCAAGCAGCAGTCTAAGGAAATACCAGTTGAAAAGTTGTCATATAATGTTAAGAAATACTTGAGAATGTAAGTAGATTTTTTAATTTTATATACAAATACTTTACAAAAAATAATGCTTTCCTTAGAAAAAAAGTTATTCACTTGGGCTCGTCCGGGATTTGAACCCGGGACCTCCCGCACCCTAAGCGGAAATCATACCCCTAGACCAACGAGCCGTTTGGATGGCCGCCGCCGCAGAGCCAACTTGAGTGCGAGACAAGATCTCAAGAGAAGTCGGTGGTCTCCACACTCACTCTGCCTCTGCCTCTGCCTCTGCCTCTGCCTTGGCCCCCACTCCAGCCCCTTCCTACACAATCAGAGCTTGTCTATTTTTAACAAAAAGTTGCCGAGTTTCTTGTTTTTTTGGTTTTCCGTCTTTGTTGTTAGTGCTGCCGCTGCTGTTTGGAGACGCCGGGCTAGTGTTGACATCAAAACAAATTGTTTAACATGGACAGCGGAGCAAAACAAAGAAATATGATGCATGTAAATGAATTCAATTTGGATCAGCAGCAGCAGCGACAACAACACAAAGGCTGAAGACAGACAATCAGGGCGACAAACAAACGGAATTGTGAGGGGAATCAAAAAGTTATTAATAATCATTAAATTCAATGTAGTCGAGTAACTGTTGGTTGTATGAAATATTTACTTCTAAGCAAATACAAGAGGTTGTCTTTGCTAGATACATCTTCTATTCTATACTCAATATACAAATAAAATGTTTAACATTATAAATTGATGAGAAAACAAAACAAAGTATTACTTATTTACTTTTATTACATAAATATGTATTTCGTTTTCCTTGTACTATCTAATTAAAGTCACTACCCCTTTGTCGTAAGCTATGTATGTGTATATTATACAAATATTAAGAAAATTAAAATTAAGACGAAGCAAATAAAACAATTATAAAAAGTCCATTTTATTTCATCGTTAAAAAATATAATTTAGTAAACATATTATTTACGAAATAGAAATGTAGTATGTATGTATGTACATAATTATAAGTGTTGCTAAAAAATGAATTTTGATTTTACAAATAATAATTTATTTGCCACAGAACAAATATTATTATTTCCATTTTTAGCGCTAAGTTTCTTAGATAACAGATGCCTTAATAATCGATCACCAAATCCTATCAGCAATATAAATTCCTATCGATAGTTATGGTGAACGTTCATGATCAGTGATCAAAATGCGACCTTATAGATTTTCATAATATCCATAAAATAAGGAACTAATACTTTTATTAACTAACTGATTTCAATACACTTTATATAATTTTTATATTTATGTCTTTTCTTTTCCATATTTTTACAAATTATACAATAAAATGTTTTATAACAAGTTTTCCTGCACTTCCCATTTCCCAACACTGATCTTTCGGTATATAAGTATGCAACACTGTCCAGTCAAACATATTCCCCCTCTCGGGGTATTGGGGCCCGTGTATATTCGTGTTCACATAGAATCAAAATCAAATCGGGAAAAAAACATTGAAGTGGATCGAGAGGGGGAATGAAAATCAATATAGCAAGATTGTGCTGGAAATTGAAACAATTGAAAAAAGCGCTGAGCGTTGAGCGTTTGACAGCTAAATGCGATAATTTCAAATCAAATCAATTGAATATTGTCACAATTAATTTATTTATGAGATACACTCGAAATATCGCCGTTGATTTGGCCATTGTGGTTGTTGTTCTTTCCGTTGCTGGGTTGTCGTTGCCGAGTTGGTTCGTACGGATTTTGATATTTTTGAAGCATATTGTCTCCGGAATAATGTTTGTCATTTCGCTTTGTCAGCACATTTATATTGTCTGAATGTGTGTATGTGTATTTGAGCCACTCATTGAATGGCAATTGATTTCGTCTACATACTTTGTTTGTACAAATGTGATTTTTATTGATTTTTAATTTTCAGCCTGTGTGTTTTATGGCTGTCGCTGGCGACGGTTTTATTAAGGCTTGCCCAATGCAACTCACTCTGGAAATTCAAATTAAGCTTTTTATTGATTTTTTAGGCCTAATTCGAAGCGATGCATACCAATTTGAATGCCGCTTGAGCTGAAAGAAAAGTGCGAATAGATACCAGCAGGAATTTGAATTTTAAATGACCCTTATTACCAAGTCATTTTAGGTTCCAAGAGCACCAGATTCCTTGTAAAAATTTGTCCAAAAGACCTTCCAAGTTATGTAAATCAAACTCCTAGAAAAAATTAGGAACCTCAGAAAATGAATAAGCCCACCTATGGTCTAAAGTGAATAAGCCAATTCAAATAAACCTTCAGCAACGTCGTTCGCAAATATATCCGAATTTTCGAAGAAACCCCTCATGATTTCTCCCGCTATAACCATATTTCCTTCAATGAAAGATTCGTGATTTATATTTTCAAAAATGTTTTTTCTGCTTGTATATTTCGGTTTCATACGAATGTGTTTCCGTTTAGTTTAAATTATCTTTCGTTTTCTTTGATATCTGTGGCTTCTTGTGTAGATCGTGTTGTGGCTTTTGCGTACATCAAGGAGTAAATAGCAAATCTAATTTAATATTTATAGAATTTACACACAGTACATAATTATATGAAATATTCATTTTTATTTTCCGTATTTAATTATTTATTTTTTTATTTTTTTCTTTGTTTTTTTTTTTGTTGTGATTGGTTGTTATTACAAATATTTTTATCATGCTTACTTATACTTATAAGTTGACTTAAAGAACATTTTTTATTTGAATTGTTGGTTGGTTGTATGCTTGTAGATAATGGTAAGAATAGTTAATAGCGAAACTAAAACTAAAACAATGTTTCAACATCTCAGCAATGGATTTTTCATTAACCGAATTGGAAGTCATCAAATGTGTGGTCCTGGCTAAGACCTAAAAACTTTGGTTGAACTTTGAGAACAAATAAAAGTGAGTGAACCGCCTCCTTGCGTCGCAACTGTGTCCTTGCGCATTGATTATTGTAGACATTAAGGGTTAGAAAAGAGTGATCTGCTATTTTGCGGCTGGCTACTATTTTTTAGGTGGTTGACGATTTTTTGTGTTGAACTTAAGTGTAACTAGCGCTCTTTAAACTACAGTTTAGTATCACAGAATAGCGCAAAAGCCAGAGATGTGTCAGCCTTTGCAATCATTTTGTTTTCTTCGTTTTTTCTTTGAAATTATCTCAAACAGGGTCACTTCCTCCGGTCGTCCTATCCCCACGGTGCCTCCTTTTTGGTATCTAACGCTAGTGCTGCCGCCGCTCCCGCTCCTACTGGTGCGCTGCTCCCATCCGCTGGCCGTACATGGCATATGGCGAGTAGTAGGGTCCCAGGGCAGCCGCCGCAGCCGCTGCTGCCGGATTGAAGGCTCCACCGGCTCCGAACGGCGAAGGTGCTCCGGCCAGAGCGCCCGGCGGGGGCTTGGCGTACGGATGGTAACGGGCCGCTGCCGCCGCCGCCGACATGGGACTCAGGGGCGGCGTGGGGTAGCCGGCGCGCAGGGCGGACGGCGGGAAGAGCGTGCCCAGCAGGGACTGGGCCTGCGACTGGGCCAGGGCCGCGGCAGCAGCCGCCGGGTCGGACAGGTTGCCGGTGTGGGTGCGCAGGTGGGAGAACAGCTCGTCGGAGGTCTGGAACCGCTTGCCGCAATAGGCGTCGCCCACCACCCAGCTGCAGACGTAGGGCGCGGAGCGGGCAGCTGCCGCGTTGGCCGCGGCCTGCGCCGCCGCCTGTGAGTAGGGGTGCGCCGGTGGCAGTCCAGCCGCACTGGCCATGGCCAGGCCGTACTTCTGGTGCTCGCACTGGGTGCATCCGGCGGGGCATGGGGCGCCCATCAGCATCTGCTGCGTGTGCGCCGAGTAGGGGCACCCGGGGCAGTAGGGATCCTTGCACACGGGCACTATGGCTTCGCCGCCGGCAGGCGTCTTTATCCTCTGGTAGCTGATGTATGGGTTCGGCTGTCCCGCCGGTCCTCCACCAGGAGCTCCGCCTGGGTAGCCGCCGTTGGCCGCAGCCGCGAGCATGGCAGCATGATGGTGCGAGAATCCGCCGGCAAAGGGAGGCCGGAAGGCGGGATTCGCGTGCTGCTCCATGCCGGGCGGGCAGCAAAGGGCAGACAGGGGGTTCAGGCCGTAGGGACCGGCTGCCTTGTAGGCCGCTGCCGCGGCCGCTGCTGCCGCCGCCATGCTGCTCATCTCCTTGGGATGCTGGGCGGTGCCGTTGGCGTTGCTTAGCACCTCCATGCCGGAGCGAACAATGGGACTGGCGCCGCGCTGCGATGATCCCGATCCCGAGGGGGAGACAGTCTTACGGCTGGCCGAATCGTGGGCAATAGCCTCCGCCTTGCCGCCATCGGTGGGCGTGGCATTGGACTTGCTGCGCGACGGCACGCGCTCCTGTGCGGACGAGGAGTTCTTGGAGCTGGGGCGAGTGGGCTCTGCGGAGGATTCCAGCGAGGCGCTGCTCTTGAAGGAGTTCTGGTTCTGGTGGCTCAGCACATTGGTCTCGTATGGCTTGAAGGCCAGCTTGATTTCGCCGGTGGTTGGGGCAATGGTGCTCCCGCTGGTGGCGGTGGCGCTGATGGGTGTGCTGGACTTGGGCGACTTGGCCTGGCCGGAGGGTGACTTGGCCGCCGAGATCTCAGCGGAGCTGGAGGAGCTCGACGAGTTCGACGACGAGGAGCAGGCTCCGGGCTTTGTTTTGTTCTTGTCCATCGCCAGCAGTGGCTTCACAGCCGACGAGTCGGCTCCAATCTGGGAGCAGGTCTGTGCAAGTAGAGCCAAGGGACTTTTCTTGGCGTCCATCTGTTGATAGAAAAAAAGGGAAGAGTTTGGTGTAAGTAATTTTATCTTTTTTGAGCAGTTTTATTTGGTTAAGAAAGTCTCTTTTTTTTAAATCACATTTTTGCCTTTATTAAAAACTGGAACTTTGTCCTCTTTCGATTTAATAAAAATATATTATTAAAGGTTAACAAAAATCACTTTATCTGGGAGTAATATTATTCATTTTTTAAGAAGTAAATGAAACTGCACAAATTTAAATAAAACATTGACACTGAGCATTGTTTAATTTCAATGAACTTCATATTTAAAAATGTTAAAGCAGATTTAAAATGAGAATCAGGTTTTATTTGAGTTACAAATTTCTTTAAAGATTTCTTGATATTTGTAAAGTAGTTTAAGTAAGGTTTTGAAAACGTATTTTCCTATTAAAAATAGTTTCTAAAAAAATATGTGCCTTTCAAAATAAATTTCGTTGTGCTGATTAATTTTATTTTAATGGTTTTTAGCATTCCATTTCTATTAGTTTTAGTTTTGGATTATAGTTTCTTTTCTGTATTTTTATATCTTTTCATTTTTTTGTATTTTTCTCTTGTTTTTATTAACTTTGGAAATTATTTTTCGCCTTTTATCAATACTAACCGTTGTTGGCAACGGGGCCAGATAGTCCGGCTGAAGGTACTGGTTGTTACCAATGGTAACAACGCCGCCGCCTCCCTCCAAAACCACCATTTCGGCGATCGCTGGTTGGGTTTATGTATAATCCACGAAAGGTGCGTTGCCGCCGAAGGTAATCCACAGAAATGCGACGGCGAACGCGTGGTTTAATCCAAGAACTGGGTACGCGTAAAGCGGCACTTTAGTTTTGGGCAGACGAGATCTGCTGAGCACTTTTCTTGCTGGCCAACTGGTGTTTGGGCCCGAATTTCACTTTGTCACTTTTCGTGACTGACTGCTTTTCACTTGGGTTTGCGTTTGGGTTTGCTTTTGTTTTGTTTTTCTCTTCACTCCGCTAGCGCTTGTTGGGCTTCAGGTTTTTCTTTTTCCGAACACGTCTGAACACGGCGAAGGCAAAATTCGAATTGAATCGACCGAGTGCGGCCGTCGACGTAGCTGCTGTCAAAGTGAAGGCCCTTGCTCGCCGGATGCTCTCTCGCGGCCATGCTCTCTCGCGCTGCCGCGCTCTCTCGCTCGCTCAAAACTGGTTGGCAGCGCTGCACGCGTGCGTTAGAGGAGCGGCGCCTGCTGGGTGCGAGTGAGAGGCACTGCGTATAATTTTCAAATATGGCGTACTTTTTGCCCAATCACAATCGCATGCGCCCTGCAATGGAAGCCAAAGGCAATGGCGCTCTCTCTCGCTCTCCGGCTGCACCACGGCAACACTCGATGCGAGAGCAACAGTTGAGCGCGGAGAGCGCCGCTCCGTGGGGTCGGCAACACATTAATTCTGTCCTCGCATCACTTCGCCCATATGTCACGCGCTCTCCCACTCTCTCTACTCTCTCTCTCGGGGGGACAGAGGCAGCTTTTGTGCCTCTTTTGCTTGATGGGGCTGTCAACAGCAGCAGCAGCAGCAGCAGAGCGGGGCAGCGCGGCGGCAGAGGCCTCATTGTCTTCGCACTGAGATTTGTTGCTCGGAAAGCAAACCACTCAACACTTAAACACACTCTTCAGCCATTTCCATCGCCTCGCTTCGCTCGTTTTAATGTCATATAAAAATTAATTTGTTTGTCGCTCGCCCGCCCCCTCCCCTCTATTTCTCTCTTGCTCTCCCACACACAGCTGTTGTGGCTTTTGTTTAGCGTTTTTCGATTAACTTCTGCGGTTGGTTTTCCCCTCTTTTTTTCTCCATTTTTCGTGGCTCCTGTTTAAGTGGAAATCGTTGTTTTGTTGTCGCGACGAAAAGTTTTTCCAAGCCATTTTTCCTGTTTCATCGCATGTGTGTGCGCGTGTGTCTGTGTGTGGGGGCTTAATTAATCTACACACACCGAACAAGTGTGTGTTGTGGCGGTTTGAAAGTTGGTAATAGTTTAATGGCTTGGTTAATTTCGCTGCATTTTTAATCGTCGCCTTCGGATTGCATTTTCCAGTTAGCACTTATTTTAAAGGCCTAATTTATTAATGTGTATTGTGCACGAACCCCATTCATTATTTAGCGGCATGGATATTTATAAGACAATTATTGCACTGAGACTGGTTTGGTGTTAAATTAAATATTTATAATTAAATTACGAATAATAAAAAGAGCGAGTTTTACTTACAACAACTTATACTTAATATTCAATTTCTGAGTTGTTTTTAGAACGCTGTGGTATTAAATAATATAATAGAGGCATGAAAAATACTTAATTACCTTATTACAACTCAAAAATAGAATAATATATTAATAAAACATTTCAGCTTCCATTTATTTTCCATACAAACTTCATGGAGGTTCAGTCTTCTTTTTGAATATATTTTCTTTAAGCTAAATATATTGTTTATATACTTATACTTTCATTTTCAAAATATATTAAAGTGTCATAATTTTAGTTTAATATTAAATTCGTTGTCTAGAACCCACAAAACCTTAGGATGTATTAAAACTCACCTCATAATTCTCAATTAAACATAACATAAACAATTCACATTTCAACATTAGTGAACATAAGTATAGGTCTCTGATTATTATTATGATCACTTCCCTCTAATCGTGAGGGTTAACCAAGATCTGGCTTAAGATTTTCCTAGGTACACTAATCGATATTAAACATACCCCGAAATTCTAAACCAAATCCCAGTATTAACATACGGCCTTAGGGTGATTTTTTGTTCTCCAAATATCCCCTCCATTAGAGCATATTACCTGATAGCCGGCCAGGAGAGATGGAGAACCCCTTAAAGCCCCTGGCAAGTAAATTAAAATCCGTGTAAATATGGGCGATAAGCCGAAACCAAGAAGCGACAGTCTTAATCCCGATTTAGAGCATTTAAAGAGATATTTTGTTACGGGAATCCCACGGCTAAGTCCCGGCTGTTAAATACCTGCGAGGTGTCGGCACAGGTAGAGGAAAACTCACTCGACCTTCGGTGAAAATGACGGATTTATGAGGTATGAGCGTGCTGCGATACTTTACAATCCGGCTTAGACATAATTTGCGGTTTTGCGTGCAACAAAGCGAAAAAAGTGTTGCCAAAATAAATATGTATTTATGTACATATGTATGTATGCGAGTGCAGGTACAGTACACACGTTCGCCGGCATATTCCCTTATTATTTGTTATTTTTTATGGCCACTTTGTCAGCGTCATAAATTCGCTGCTCCTGTATGTGAATTATTTACTACCAAATTGCGGGAGTGGGACGGGCAGCCTCTCGGCACGGCGGCAGGAGGGTGTCAAATAAATAATACAAAAATATTATAAATTACACGAAGCCAGGGAAAATGCCATGCGGAAGTGCGGAACACCTTGATACCGTGACTAAAGCGATTTGCTTTCAACCAAATGCTCACCCTGGAACACGTTGGCGTTGATAACTTAATTTTATGCAGCGGAAACTTTTCTCAAGACATTTAAATGAAAAAAAATTACATAATTATTGTGTATTTAATAATAAGTGGTATAAAAGAAAAGTGTACTTTCTGTTGAGTGTAGAAATCGAATAAGGAAAATCCAGAGGTTTTTTTTAGATATAAAATGTTTGCTTGGTTATAGTTTATAGACCAATTACAGGGTTTATGACAACTAATTTTATAACAGAAAAATTAATTAGGAAGAAAAATTCATGCTTTAGTTAGAATAATTTACAAAATAAATATATGTTCATGCGGTATAGGGACTGCCTTGATATTAACAAGAAAAATACATGAAATATATGTATATAATTTTATTAAAAACACAGAAAAGATTGTCACAGAAAAACAGCAGCTGTTTCGAGGCTCCACTTCCTCCATCAATAACCATTTTGTGAGCGATTCAGCGTGGTTGTCACTATCTTGGGAATAGATTTAGTTGGGAAATTAAGTAAAATGCAAGTAGTTAATGCTTCGTTTTCAGCAGCATGCAGTTATTTAATTATTTTTTATTTAAGCTTAAGAAGATAAACTTATATTTCTAATATATATTTCAGGATATGTCAGACCCTGTCAGAGACTCAATATACCCTAGACATCCTCGCTGAGATCGTTAAGGAAAGCGAACAGAGATATTCAGATGTAGTGGGAGAAATTTGTAGCCGCGAAAACATTTATATGGGGAATATAAAAAGGAAGTGTACTAAAGCCAGGGCAACAAACGCAGGGCAGGCGGAGGCAGCACATAAAATTAACCACATATTTCTTCATTTTTATGGCATTTATTATCACAGAAATGTTTGTGTGATAAATGCGAAGCAGCGCAAAAGGCGAACGGCGATGAACGACGACGATGGCGGCGCAGTCATAAAAATGCAGCCATTTACCTTTTGATTTATGCACAACAGCAGGAGCTGGGGGAGGGCCAGGGAGTAACGGGGGTGTAACTGGCGGGGGGTTGGTGGGTGGCTGTGGCCTCCGGCCGTGGAGCGGGGGCCGGGTCACGCATGCACAACAACTCGCAAGCAAAAGGAGAGAAAAATAATGCAATAAATTTGACATTATCTCCGGCAATATGAAGGTATATATATCCGTGAAGTGGGTGCCATTGGTAAGGGAAAGTCGTTTAACTGTCTGCGGATTTTCAGTTGACTTACGCACGAGGAAGAACCCCCGCCGCAGCACGATAATTGCTTTATTTCGCCATCTGAAGAACCTTTTTGCCCGGGACCATAAAGGAGCTATCAGGGCAGTCATATTTTATCCTGCCAGGGATTCCGTAATATTTATTTTAATACCAGGAAATTAATATCAGACAACTTTGCCATGTAACTTTAAAGGGAATTTTGAATTACGATATCTAATATACATATGTAGTGTTACTCAAGGAAGAATATATTATTAAATTCTAAAAATAATCTCAAACGGTATAACAATGAGTACTTAAAAGCGAAGAGCTGTTTAATCTTTAATAGGAGTGTATTTAATCCTTTTGGATTCTTAAGAAACCTCCATAGGCTCCAGACTCCACATTTCAGTGGCATTGTTTTTGTTAAGTTCCCCTTACTTTACACTTCGTGAAGGTTCCTGCAAGAAATGTTTTTAATCCATAATACCGTCTATACTTTCCCTTCTTTGAAAGTGCCTATATGTTCCACCATAATTACTTCCGATTTGAATGCGTCTACGTGCCATGCAGCTAGACAATAACTCACTTCCGATTTGGGGAGGGCGAACATGCCATTTATAAAATTGAAAAACAAACTGCAATAAATTCAATAGAACCAACAGTATGAAAGTGAACTAAGCAGGCACACAAAGCGACGGATCCCAAGAAAAATAAAAAATATATCCCGAGCAGGGGATGCAGTCAGGGAACCCGCTGTGAATCGAGTCCGAGCTCCGCCTGCCGCCTGTCGATAATTTATCGACAGCGATTTATCTCGTAATAGTTGCTCGAAAAGGAAAACGAATAATGGTGACATTGAAATTTTACGGTAATGCACCAAAAAAGGGATCCTTTTTTTTGCCAACTGCGGGTTGTGTGTGCTCGTCGCCTCCCTCCCCTCTCCCCCCTGTGCGGCATCATTGGGTATTTTAATAAAGCATATTAATCGTTTCCAAGGCTCCCCTACAAAACTGTTTCCAACAAAGGCCAGGAGAAAAAAATGGGAATACACAAGTTGACACGTGCAGGATTCTAAAATGATAAATCGTTGGCTTTAATTTTTATTGCCATTTTGGGCATTAGGTATTAATTGCTTACAACATCCGATCAAACGGGGAAAGGCACTGAAATGATGTACGGCGGTTATTGATTAGGGTTTAATCCGAGAAATAAATCAAATATATGCTTATAATAAGATGGAGGAAGGTGAAATATATCAGAAAATATTGGTTTATTGATTTATATATATATTTCTTTCACACTTATTCTGAAATATAAAAGGCTTATGAATAAGATATGTTTTTTTAAAAGCTATTTCCAGATAAAGAGACCTCTCAAGCGCATACCTCCTAGTCCGATCCAGGCCAGACTGCGACGGATTTCAATTTGGCGAGACCAGCAGGCACTCCCTGGCGTAGCCAGGATTCCTGGAGGAGGAAAAACTGCAATCAGGAGTGGAACTGTCACGGCCAAATAAATGACGCGTGACTGTCGGATCTCAGCCAGAAGGGAAGGGAGATCGGGAGGTGGACCGAGACCGTCCTGTCAGGCACAGACACAGCTTGATGCGAAGAATCAACAACTGCGACGGCTGGGCGAACAAAGGACAATGCCAAGGACGAGACCTCGAAACGTACTTTGATAAATGCGTCATAAAATGAGCAATTATCACGTGCGTCCAGCGCAGCTGAGCGACAATTAAAAACCAAACACAGACAGCGAGGAACTGAGCATCAATAAAATTATTTGTCAAAATGTCAGGGGATACAGGCTGCTGTGAGGGGAGTGACTGGCAGGACAATGCCTGGGCCGGGACCGACTGCTGGATATACGCAGAAGTGTCAACTTTGGTGGCTGGCAATGAATGACGGACCATAAATCAAGGACAATGGCCTGCCGGTATCGGGATCGCAGTCGGAGTCGGAGTCGTAGTCGGATGAGATGGGCCCGTCCTCGGATGTCCTTGATTGACCGCACTCCTTGCGCTTTGCCGGGCTGAAAAATTAGCGAGTAAATCAATAAACATGGCCAGACTCTCGCCGGCTCGTTAAACTGCGTTGTTCCTCGGGAGGTCATAAAAATTCAACGTTGTCGATAGATTTTCCATGATATATAGGGCCATAATTTATGTTCTCTTTATCAAGCCAAGCACACATGGGGCAGGACGTAGCGGTGCGGCCAGGAGGGCTGCGGAGGGGAAACACCTTATGGATGGCTATATCCTGTGTGTGTGTGTGTGCCAGGAAGCGCCAGTCGCACTGGGACCTGGCTCAGTTGTTGTTTTGGGTCTGCACCGGCTCTGGCTCTGGCTCCGGCTCTGCTCTGATTGAATCGGGAAGGTCATAAAGATTTTTATGTTTGGCCATAAATATTTTGTTTGTTGTCCTGCTGATGCTGCTGGGTTGGGTTGCCTTTGAATCGCTTTTCCGCCGCTCGCTCGTTCCATTTGATTATGATATATGGTATACTGAACGTTTTCTGTATTTTTAGACTATATACAACACTGAAGCGTATGTGTATGTAGGGGAAATAATCTAACTAATATGAGGGTTTCTGTAATGGATAATGAAAACCATATAATTAGGCTTAAAGAAATAGAATCCTTGAAGAATAAACATATTTTACCATTTCTATATCAGTAAAAAATTCGTAAAAAATATATTCCTCAGTGATATGTATTTTTCTTAAGAATATATAAGGTATTTGTATTAAAAACTACATGGAGTTTTATGCATAAACTTCATATGTTTATAAAATCCAGAATTTTATTGTTCTGGCAGGCTTAAGTTTAAATATTGAAGTCCCAGATGTTGGGCTTATGGTTAAATAATATTGTTTTAAACCAAATGTTTTTTTGAATACTACAAATACAGAATGGAGACTAAGTCATTTGTCTTGTATATTTCTAAAGCTAATATGTTGGTACTTTCAATTAGATGAAAACTAATTTATTTGAGAAGCTGTTCTGTTATTATTTCTTAATGGTAAGAACATATAGTTTACAAGTTTATTATTTATTATTAAAATTATTACATTATTGACTATATGCTTGGCTAATAAAATAAACATGACTCTAGTTCTCTGATGCTTACTCACAATTTCAGAAACAACTATATTCACACATATTCAAAACCGGAAAAGATGAAACAACAATGTCGGCGGCACTTTTTGTGTGTTCTGTGTTTGCTTGGCGGTGAATGATGGGCTGAGAGCAAAATTCACACTTCATTTGAGGCACCTCACGCTCCGAAGTCAACGAAAAACCCCAGCCCCAGTCTCCGATCCAAAACCCAAACCCAGAACCCAAGCAAGCCGAGACGAGTGCTAATGTTGCGCATAATAATTTTGTACTAAATTAAATAGTGCGTGGGTCGGCGACGTCTGTCAGAGTTCCAACCCGCAGCTCCTTTGCCCCTATACCCTTCGTATGGATAGTAGGAATTTCCGGAAAACTAAGCTGAGCTGTACAAGAACATAGAAGTAAGTGAATTTAAAATTGAGCTGCATTATATATTTTCTTAGCTAATAATGTGTTCTACTTATTTAATCGAAAAATGTTTTACATTTTCATTATCTTTTACTTATCTTTTTGGGATTAATATTTGCTTTCTCAGAGAATATTCCTTAACTTAACAGAACAATTTCCATTGGCTCAGTGAAAGGGTATTCCACCTTCGGCTACCTTTGTAGTATTTTTTTGTTCAGTTTCGTGTGTGTTGGATGGATCTTTATGGTCTGACTGTGACTTCACGTCTGGCCAACATGTTGCTCTCAGCGTTTTGTTGTTCTTTTTCGCCGCCACTTGAACTTCAAAGGATATAATTTAGTTTTTATTGCGCAAGGTTTTTGCCTCATTTTCCCCTGTATCTGTTCACGTTCGGAGGATTCATCAGCTATGCATGGCATGTTTGTCTTTACAAGGGTCCTTTACGACTCTCGGCATTTTGCTATTCAGTCGCTTTCTCAGCGTTAACTACTCATTCGCATTTCGCTCGCTCCTCGCCGCTTTCAGTGTTAATTTATTGATGGCTCCGCTTATCGTCACGTGTCTGAAAATCGTCGAACGCAGCACCCTTTATATCGTTTTGTCGGTGAAGTCGGTGCCTTTTGGAGAGAGTTTTATAAATCGAATGAGGAATAAGGAAATAAGCAGGAAATTAAAGGAAATGTTTTCCAATTATTTCCTGGTAGAGAGCGCTAAAAAAAGGGTATCCACAACTGGGATTAACCCTGTCCCTTCAGGTCGCAGATCTTGAGCTCTATCCTGGGCTTTTTTAGGAAGAAAATTGAAATATAAGTTCACCTATCCTAAGTTTATATTCCCTTGCAGTTATAACCACATCGATGGCTTCGATGTTCCCGAATATTTCTCAGGAAATACGCAAAATTTTAAAGTGAATGCAAAGAAGTAAAAATGACCAAAGTGGTAGCAATAATTGTAGATAAAATGACTGTAAAACCCACTTGATGTTCCATACGAGTTGTTTCCAGCTGGCCACATCACTCCCACTGATCGATTTGCGTCAGCATCCTAACCCTTTTGGTATAATCGGCTTTTGAACAGGCCATAACATCAAGCCTTTTATCCACATCCCTCACTTGGGGGCACACCGAATGCTCCTTCCAGGACCAAGTTGCCATGTAGGTCGCTGACATTACTTCAGCTTACTTTGGCAATCCAAGACCGCAGAGTGGCGAGGGGAGAAGTCACCCGAGTGAGACATTTGCTTGTGGGCCAAAGTGAAAGCATCTCGTTTTCATTTCATTTAAAATGCTGTCAGCACCTAACCCCTGGCCACGACTTCTACGTCCCTTCGTGTGCCCTCTGGGCCACGGCGATGTCTTGTCTCGCTCTGCCAGCTGTCTCTCCGCTCGCTCCTGCCCCCGCTTGCCGGGACGTCTTCATGTCCTTTTTTTATGGCACTTTCAACGCGTCATTGAGTAAGCCGCGGCGCGCACTCATCGGCAGCAGTGGGAACGAGTGAGTCGGAGTGGAAGGAGGAGGTTTGCAGGGGGAATGAAAATGAAAATGAAGATGAAGACGTTGAGGATGCGAACAAGGTGTACTCCGGTCTTAGGGTATTAAAATGGCTCTTGAATTACTTAAGTATTTCAAATACAGGCATTCATATTTGTTATGTATTTTATATTAAATAAATATTAAATGTATCTCAATTAAGACCAAAATTAACTTACAAAGAAGGATAATATGAAAGATATTAATACTCTTCCTAAGAACTCCAACTACTGGGTATCAAATGAAACAGATTGTGGCCCAAAATATGAAGAAGGTGGGGACGGTTTGTTGTGTGCGATAGAGTGCGTTTATAATCAAATTAGAAACGAAGCGTAAGATCAAAGGAGAGACGTCGGCGTCGCTCATTTAATCCAGGGCGCAAGGCGGAAAAAGTAGGCGCGACATAATGCTCGAAACGTCCACAACACACACACACTGCGAGAAACGGGTGTGAGTGGCGAGGGGTTGCGGCGACTGGCCTGCCTGCCACAAAAGATGACGAGGGGCTTCGACCATAGTCTTTGACAACCTGAAGTGGAAATGACTGTGCAGCGGGACCAAAGGAACGCCCGATCCGGACCAGAATCGTCTGAGAATCGCACGGCCTGAGGAAGACGTCTCATTAATGACAACAAGGAGCCCGCGCAGAAGGAAAGGTGTATTATGCACTCAACTTGAAACCCGGCCCTCTGTCAATTCCCACTCAAGTGCTCCTTCTTTTTCCAGCTTGCCAGCCTGCCAGCCTGCCAGCATGCCGGCTCGCCGACTTGCCTCCGCTTCCTCGAAAGGATCCCTGGCGTTGGGCATCTCTCGAATAATTGAAAAGCGGATAGATAGACAGAGGGAAAAGCGAATCCCCCAGCCGCGGAATGATTTTCATGTTGAATCACTGACGACGACAGGTTAAATGTTTTCATTATGAGTCGAGCCGCGAGCTGACGTCAGTTTCTCCCCATAATTGGAGCTGCACTCAAGTGCCCTCCACCTCGGGTTCTCTATCCTGAGCAGCCGTCCTCAATCTCAGCCTCATCCTCCTTTCCATCCTCATCCCCAGCGCTCGCCTTAATGAAAAAGTAAATTGAGTTCTCGGTAGTCTGTTGGGTCTTGTGCTGCTGCTTCTGGCCCGTCTCCGTTTGTTTCAAGTGTCGAGGCCTCATGAGACACGCTCAATTAGTTCCTCGAATTTCTAACAAAGAGAGCCCCAAGAAAAGTAAATGGTTCTCACAACTTCCGTCAACACTTGGAATCGGTCCGGTCATATATTACGCACTCGAGCCAATTGTCAGAAAAAATCGGGGAAAGTTGGGTAGAGCCAACAAGTACCATTTATGATATAGGAATACTCATACCCAGAAATGTGACGTCACTAAAAATGGGTCTGGAAGGAATAGTAGATTAAAAACTATAGTCTGAAAGACTTCTTTAGTTTTATTAATCTAACAAATGTTCTTCCCTATTCCTCAGCTTAAATAAGTTCAAATATCTTAAATCTGAAGATGTTAGATTATAACTTTATTTCGGATTTTTGGGCTTTCGACTTGCTTTACATTTTACGAAAACATTTACCTCCCATCAAATTTATTACAAAAAATTCTTTAATTTCTAATGTATTCCCACCAGGACTCAACCCGATCTCCTGCGGAGGCCATAAAACCTAATTAGCATCCACAAATTCGGAACAATCCCGGGGCTAATTAGCAAATGTCATTTGAGGGAAACAAATGTTACAAATTTTGAAATGTTAGAAGCCAACTGTCAGTCAGTCGCTCGAACGCAAAGGGGTTACATCCGGAAAACTAACGCCAAGGCACAAGAACCCGAGGCGAGCAAATGGGAACGGAACTTTTATTAATGTCTCAAATTACGCACAATAAATGTTAGTAATTTTGTGGGTAATCAGTCAATTTCAGGCAAACAAAAGTATATCCAAAAACGAAAACGGGGGTTAAATTCATCCATGGCAGTGGAAAGGGGGTGTTAGTTGACAAGATTCATGGGTTCGGAATTATGCAGGAAGTTTGTTTAATGCACGGCTGCCCTTGAACCGGCTCTGGAGAAATGCCAAAGGGTTTCCAGTTCCCAGTAAATAGTTTAACCCTTTTCGAACTCTCTTTCGGGCTATCACTTTTAGGGTTAGTTAAATGCTGCCAATAAATAAAGTTTATCCGGAGTATATTTATAATGTTGTATTCCTTTCTGGTTGCATGACTTCCTTTTGACAACAAAAAATATAACGAATTGCTGTTTGTATTAAGAGTCCCTTATGTGGCTCAATAGTCAAGTGGTTTTGCCTAAGTTGGAAATATGTCACACAGCAGGGTCAAATTTCTAATTCATGAGATTTTGTTGGGTCAAGTGGTTCGGTTTTAGCAGCACCTGTCAGCAATGTTTTTAAATTTTAAACGGCATTTCCTGTTTTTAATGTATTTTGAATCCTGGGATACATTTTGGTGTTTCTATTTATTTAAAAGACTTAGAAAAAATACAGAAATTAGGTTAAGTGTCGTGTAATAAGCAGGCTTTGACTTGGTAAGAGATACATGTCTAAAAATATGTAATATTATTACCTGGTATGTATATTGCTTGTTAGTCCATCAACATTTTCTTGAACTGGTTCGAAATTATTATAGCGAATCAAGGAATCAGATATATTTTCGAGCCCAGAAAATATTTATAATCTCAATCAGGCGAGTTTATTTAGCCGTGTGTATAAATTTGTTTCTACACGATTTATTCAAGGACTTTAAAAGCCTTCAACTACTCTGAAACTATGTTTTTGCATAAAATTGTTTCCTATATAGATTTATTTTGTTTTAGAGTGATATAACTGGTGAGAAAATTCGTGAAGCTTTAGCTTTTCCCCAGAGCTTCTGTGGCTGCAACATTAAGTTCGCCTGTGCATCTTTCATTTGCCTCTTGTGCCCCCTTTGGAAGAGCGCTAAAAGGACCCCATAAATTTCGCTTTTAATAGCATCCGCCTGTCATTGCAATCTAAATAAATTGTTAAATTTATTTACGACTAAATGTCAGCACAGAGGGGTGGCAGAGGGGCTGGTATGTGAGTGCGGCTAGAAAATATGAAAATTAACTGCCGACTAAAGCCAAATCCAGCAGCCACAACACTCCGGAAACACACACACCGCCCTCCCGTCATCATTTTGGGGGCAAAACAATTGCGCTACATTTGCCATATGTGTGTGTGTGTGTAATTTTCACTTCATGTTTGGCCGCAAAAACGCAGGGACGGCCATAAAATGCACACACACACACATGGGACACTCGCAATATCCTGGACCCGGCTTGTCCTAGGGGTGGGCTGGCCATGGCCCACGGACAATAAGGTGAAAGGGGCCACTAAATGCCACTAAATGAATTTATTTGCCAGACAGGGAACAAGAGGGAGGGAGCTGCAGTGGAAACGTGAACATTTTGCGAGTAAATAAAGCCCAAAATGAGATTTATGCAACATGACCGACAACAGACAAAGGCGAACGGAGACCAAGTGCTGAAGTGCCGAACCCTCCTTCAATCCGCCCACAAGCCGCAGCCTCCACAGACCCCCCCCCCCCTGGTGGCCTCACTTTCAGTGGGTTAGTTTTTAGTGGGCACCCACTTTGTGGGCATTGTGGAATGGCAATCGCCGGAGCCAAATGCTGGCCAGGACTTGCAGCGGTCCTTCTATTCTCTTTCTCGTTTCTCGTGTGTGCCGCCTGCCTTTTAGCCCAACTAATTTCTGTGAAAAACAGTCCGAGGCGTTGGGAGTGGAGCTAAAAGTTAGGGATCATCGATACCCTTAGCTATGGGAAAGGATTTTGGAAAAATGTACATTTCTTTAATGATACTTTTTTTGTTATGTTAAAGATGCAATATTTACTAAGATAAGTATCGACCACACACTTGAATTTCCTACAAGAGAGCGACGGGCTCAAGAGCGCGCTCTCTCTGGTTTTATGGCAAGTGGACCTGGACCCATATGGCGTGCGGCATCTTGGTATATAAATCGTCTTTGACTTAACTGTATTCGGAGAGGCAAAATGGAAAGCTTTTTCAGAGTCTTTATAAGCAATGCTTTCTTGGTACCAAGAGTTACTCTTGAGGAGAAAGAACCATAGGGCACACCCTTATGTACACTTATGTAAGACATGTGGAAATCATCTTTCCCGCCAAGCAAGCGGCACTAGGAGAGTCAGCTCTCCCACTTTAACCTAGAGATAATGTGAAAGCTCCGATCTCAATCGAATCCGCGGGTAACCTTTATGTTTCGCACATTTACTGAAACAAGAACACATCTTACGATATCTGCTATTGATAAAACCATTCCAATTGATATACACAATAGTGAATACACCCATTTGCTACCCTAGCACAAACCTGAATGCGCACATACGCATATGGGGCATCCTCCTCTGGCCGCTCGGTCTGCAGTCATTTATTCTGGACAAAATTGTCACATAAATTTAACAGCGTCCGAGGCATGTCGAGCGTACTTCATTTCGAATTTTATGATATTTTCCCCCTCTCTGCTAAACTGGTTAAAAGGAAATTTATGATCGCAGCCGAAGACAACAATGCTGTGAGTTTATTCTAGGTAAGTGAGGAGTTGAACTAGATTTGCCGGGCAGTCGCACAACGTAGGTGAGCTGAGCCGGGACTGATGCTGAATGTCATAACTGGAGCGGTGCACACACAATAATAATGGCTCGGGGAAATATATGGGGGTAACAACGAAATACGAAATACGAAATACGAAATACGAAAATTTCTAAAACCAGCTGACGACTGAGGACTGAGGACCGAGGACAGAGCCAAGTAACGAAGTAACGAAAAAGGAGGCAGCCAACAGCAGTTGACAACTGTCAGAGGCAGAAAGGGTCGTGGAGCAGGAGACAACTGCCAGTGCCACTGTCACTGTTGCTTATTGTTTGGCTTTTGTTTTCCCCTCCTGCGTGTTCACAATGCAGTCTTATATTTCCCAATGCCCTACAGTAGCAAGATGTAATATAAGCTGGCGGGTCCTTTGAATGTCTGAGACATTGGTTGGGTTATATTGCAAGCAGAGTCCTAGCCCCCAAGCTATGCACCTTTAAAATTAGATGTCGAATTTGTTACTCTTTCATAGAAGTCGCTTAAGATGCATAAACATTTTTGGTAATAACCTTTACCCATATAGATTAACCCCCTTCATACCTTTTACAGAGTATTCTTTGGTTGTTTCTGGTGTTCAGTTTTGCACATTTTGAACTGTTTGCTGTTGACATTAGCAGAAGCTTAGTCCTTGCTGTCTCTGGCCTGTCAAAAGTGTCCTGTCAGTGTTGCCACGCCACAGACAGAGACAAAAGGGCTGACTTCTGGGGGGCGAACACAGAAGGGGAGCCAAGAGAAAAATGGGAATGAAATCTGAAATACTTTTTTTTTTGTTGTAATTTTTTGGCGTGTGAAGATTTGTGCTCCTTTCGTTACGTGAATGTAAATAACGAGCTGGCCATAAATAAAATTAACCCACATTAAACACAGACAATTAATTACGGGCAAATGGCATCAACTGGTAAGTTGGTAAACTGGTCCACCGGCCACTGGTCAGTCAACATTTCACAGCAAATTAACACCACAAATCTGTGATGTGCTGGGACGGCAATTCCCATCATCCACCCGAATCGTTAGAGCCGCAGAACAGACTGAATGAGACCCAAACTCCGGCCGTGGCTGACAGCTTAACTGACCATTAATTTACATTTAAATGGAAAATGGCCGAGGTGAGGAAGCCGGGCGAGCGGCAGCGACAAATTTACCTCACCTACCTACCTACACACAGATTTTTCATCTCGAAACTTTTCTCACACACACTGGCAATAGCCAGAGAATTTTCCGGATGAAAATTATGGAAGGTTGTTTTGGGTTTGAGAGAACTGAGGGAGATTTGCATATTTCCGACATATTTTTTCTAAGATTGCGTTACAAATGTATACTTTATGACCAGGAATGCACAATTTTCACAGTTGATTTAGTTTTATGCTTCAATATGCCGAATATGAACAAGGGAAATATACCAGAAATTTCTTTTTAAGGGAAAGCGTATATTAAATAAAAGGTAAAACTATAACTACATTTACTGCTGGCTTTTCCCTAACACGCTAAAGAGAGTGAGCGAGCGATAGGGCGCAAAGCAAGCGGAATCGAGAGGCCAAAGTTTGGTCTCGAACTTTAACCGAGGGAGAACATAAGAGGCTCCATTTGAGACGTATCTATGATTCCATTTTCGATCGAGTCCAGAAGTAACCTTCAACTTGCAAACTTTTTGTGAAACGAAAGGCAACCTTGGGAGCTCTGACTAAATTAATATTTACAATTACTGGAGAATATCAAGTAAGACTACAGTCTTAACTCAATGAGACAGGCAAATCAAAACCCAAATAAGAATATGCTAAAGGAATACAGTAGCTACAAAGCGTTTCCATTATTAATATTTGCTCAGTCTCCTCGATATCAACCCCTCAACCAATGGCCTTTCCATGGAATTTATGACAATGCGACGGACAAAATACGTCTTCCTCTGGGACGACCATTTATTATGCAAATCCGTTCCAAGGATTCCCTTTCCGCCAGCTATAAATAGCAATAATTGTTATTTCAAAATTTATGACAGCAAAATAAATTCCGACTGTGACATGTGGGGCAGGGATTGCCGACAATGGCGCAAAAGGGTTACAATCTGGCAAAAATTTCATAGTTCATTATCGAATTTGTTATGCATACTTTTTCAAGTGCCGGGCCGCGGCGCAGTCGAAGTAGATTGCAACCCCTTTCGGGGCTGGCATCTTGATCTTGAGTGCTCTGTGTGTGGACTGAGTTTGGTTCCGTTTTCCGTTGGGCGCGGTTCCCAGGCCTTTGGTAAGTGGGTTTTCATCATTTTCTTGCCTTTTGTAAGCCGGGCTGCTTGTCACTGTCTCTCCGCGCCGTCCCTTTGTTTGCCACAAGACCACATTTAACTCTTTTTTGTGAGGCGCATAATTTATGCTGTCATCTTGTGCATATTTAACTCAATTACTTCCGCGCATCGAGACTACCGAGTTGATAGGGGCCGTGGGTCCATCGCCAGCGCACTGCAGCGCGGCACCGGGGCACCGCGGCACCGCCACCATGCCATCATCATCATCTTGTCGGGGCCTAATTCATTTTGTTACTTTATGCGATACTTAATGGCCTCCTCCCATTCTCAATTCCTTTGCGGCTCTCTGGCTGGCCCGCGGCTCATTAAAAGAAATTACTTTATTGGCGAAATTTACATATAAAGTATTATGGTGGCCATGTCTGCAGATGTCAAGTCATTAAGTTTCTTCTTGTTCTCTACGCCCGGCTTCTTCACTCACACTCACAGTCACACTCACACTCGCAGTCACATTCACCCGTCCGTCCGTCCATTCATTCATTATGCAAAAGAGTCACTTAGGTGAACAGCTCTGTATATACACGCCAGATACTTATCGTTATCGTTATCGGAAGCGGACTTAAGTGAAGATGGAAACACTATAATAGTTCTGCTGGCGTTGAAAATAAATTGGAAGCAGCCATAAATTATATTTAATACGAGTATGCAGGGCTAAAGATGCGAACTAATTATGTCGGTTTCGAAAGAAGAAGTTTGCCGAGGAAATGGGGGGAATACTTGAGTTAATACGAATTTGTTTTAAGTCATAAATACTGTGTTTATGCTGGGGCGAAAATTTGCATTCAGTACATGAATTAGGTAAAAAATGGTGATCATAAACTCCAGTTAATTTATTTGGCTTCAATACATTATATGGTGCAATCAAAGATGCTTTATTTAGTAAGATGCCGCACGCCTTAAATTATTTTGCTCGCGTTTTTTTTAGCGTTGGACCCAGCGCTAGGTCCAGGCTCACTTACCAGAGAGCAAGAGAAAGCGCGCTCTAGAGCCAGTTGCTCTCTTGTAGGTATACTGCGGCAGCCAACGACATGTACATGTATTCACACACATTCTACACCTGTACACACACATGCAAACGCATTTTATTATTACAGTTTTACGCTCTCTGTGAGAACAGAGAGAACGCGATTTTTGTCAGAAACGGAAAAATTATTTTCATATGGCAATTCAAATGTATTGTCGTTACACATCTTGATAATTCCAACGTCTTTGGTGCAGTGTTACCAGCCGAACTTTGTGTAAATAACAGTTCGCTATTTCCTGTTAAAATGAAAGCATAAATTCGTGTATAATGCATCAGATTTCACGTATTCAAGAACATATGCATTCCACAGCATAGAAGAAGTATTAAATAATTTTTAACCTAAAACAACTATCCGAGTAGACACTTTCATTATTAAATTTAATAAAGTAATAACTCTTTAGTGGCACCATATATCAATCATTTAAAAATAATATTTTGTATCCTCTGCACTTTAACCCTAGTCAGCACTATTGACCATAGAAAATAACCCGTTTGTAACAACGTTTCCATTAATTTCTTCACACTGCATTTAACTCACTCTGGCTGGCCCTCCCCAATTGCCAAGTTCTGTTCACGCATCTTGAATCAAAAACTTGCTGGCCCCCAAACACAATTTATCACCATAAACGCGGCAATTTATTTGATTAAAGCAATTTGTAAAATTTTAATGTTCTTCAGAATGAAATAAATCTTCAAACTGTGGGACTCGTTCTGGGTTTCGGTTTGATTCGAGCCGATGGGCGGCAGTCGCAGGCGAAACGGGGGCACGTCCACCGAAATAAATTAGGCACAGCTGCTGCCCGGGGAGCGGGTGTGTGGGGTCTATGGGGTGTGGGCAGATCGGAGGTCCCATATCCCTTGCGCCACATCCCATATATCCCACATCCCACATCCCGCCCCCAGCCCAGTCCCATCCCGAAACGAACGTGCGCCTAATTTAGCAGCGTTTAAGGCGAGCAGAGGGTCCCCGGGAAGAGCACATAAACATAAATAAGTAAGACAAATAAACTCTCTTGACACGAGCATTTAGCAGTCCGCTGGAAGAACGCGCCGCCAATGACAAAGTTCAATTGCTGAGTGTGACCCCAGCGGTCGACTTGATCTGAGGGAGGAGTCCACGGAATGCGTCAGGTTTGGTTATATTTATATTTAGGTAATACCATTCGTGGTATTGATTTTCAATCAAATTAAGACATACTTAATGGTTCATTTAGCAGGTAGTCTGGTGAGTCCCAATGTCTCAGTTTGGTTATCATATTTAAAGAGTTATCTGTACAATATTTTTAGTACTTAATGTTAGTTAAGTTAGTTCCTTTGTTTTAGGATGTTATCTATTTTAAAAATATTCTTGACTGGTTTAATATTTTAGTAAACTATTTCAAGATCCTACTATCTATAGAGCTTTACCAGAATATTCGCCTTTTGAACTGATGAATTCAACATTACTATTTAAACATGTTTTCTTTGGTTTTCTAAAACTCTCACATCAATACAGTCCTCTTATAGATATTTATTTGCAAATAGTATACTAATATTCTGAGGACGACTTCACACTTATTACACCTTATCGCACATAGCCAGTTCTCACTGTAGCCGAACTGCCGCTTCTTCTGCGTTCGCTTGTCGCTGTCAATTGCCGTTTATTTGTTGTGATTTGTGTGTGTGGCAATACGAATCCTTGGGGGAGGCCAAGTGACAGCTTATCAAATACAAATTGACAGTTGACACGTCATCCCCCTCCCCTCCCCGCCCCGAATACCAAGACAACCCACCATTACAAGGCAGTGACAGTTGCTTTTGCCATGGGGGAGTTGTTACCTCACCTGAGTTCCTTCGGCTGCTTTCAGTTTTTCGAGCAGGTGCTCAACTCGCTTCCTGATTTGCATTGTGCGCCGCCCGGTCATGATTTCCACCTTTCAGAAACATTTATGCAGTTGTCGCTGTCGTCATCGCCATCAACATTCGCTGTCCGCAAGTAGTTCCTTCCGCAACACGGACACCGCCACCTCCATGAAAACCAATTAATTTCTATGAATGGCGGTAGTCCAAACTTTGGACAGCCGACTTTGATATGGCCCCAAGGCCTGGGTCCTAGATCTGTGCGTGTTGTTCGAGTTGAAGCAGTAAAAATGCTAAGGAAATGGAGCTTGAGGGTCTTGAGTTAAGCATTTGTGGCAGGGATTCAAGGGAGCTGCAGTAAAAATGTAATTTTTATTTAAGACGTCTTTAAAATCTGAATATCTAGATAAATGTTTTAACTGAAATATATGGCTAGCAAGAAGGATTTCCTAATTATTCAAACCAGCCCTCCTTCTGAAACAAAATAAAAAAAAAATAAAAGAAAACTGACAACCCCATGAAAACTATGTTTGTCCGACAATTTTTGCATACATATGTCTGTGTATAATTTCACAATTAATTATGAAATATGTCGTATAAAAAAATTGAGGGGAAACAAGAAAAAAGCCCAACCGAACCAGTTAAGCGAAGCGAAGGAACAAAGTGCAGGGCCGCCGCAAGGAAGGGGACCCACTGTGACTATGACTAAACAAAACGATACGAAATGACACGCTGTCAACGTGGGGTCGGAGCTAGCAAATTACAATAATAATACTCATAACAGTAGGACAGTAGCCGCCGACCCGGGCAGGCGGGCAGTCTTATGTAGACGACAATGCGACAAAGTGCCGGGCCCCTGGCTCCCGTTCAGTGCCGATCTAGACGGGTTTCACTACTCAACAAGGAATGCAAGTTTATATTTTTTATTATCATGAAACTGGCTTAATTCAAGAAAGTTCAGTTTTGTTACCATATATACATAGATAACTTTTGAGTTCTGCAATCTTATACCATTTTTAAACATAATATCTCAGATATGCCAAGATATATCCAATATAAGAACTGACTTTATTTTAACAATAAGCAGAGCTCTCAAGACTGATTCTCGTTTCGCTAAAAGTTTGCAACATGTATGTATGTTTTCCCAGGACTCGATTAAGAACGGAATAAAAAAAAACGTCTCAGATCGAACCTCTTTCATTGGGAGCGAAAGAGAAAGTTGTGCACATAATAACTTTGACAGAGCATTGCATTTTGTCTCTCCGAATACAGTTAAGCTTAAGTCGCTTTATTTACTAAGATGCCGCCATACGATAGTTTTGCACACGCATTTTTCGTGTTCTACCCACCAATAGGTGCTAGATACAGAGAGAGCGCGTTCTAGAGCCATTCGCTCTATTGAAGGTATAACAGAAACAAAACTGTGGAAAGTTTCTATTTGCGAGAAAAATCGAAAGATTAAAACGAACTGAGAATATAATTTTTAAGTTTAGCGAAGACTTATTTTGAAGGAATAATTGTTAAAACATAAAATCTTCTGTGATTAAAAAAAAACGGAGTAATAAAGACAAAACAGGTTTTTCGGTTTAAAAAAGGAATGCAATTATGTCAAACCTTTTTAATATAATTTCATAAAAAGAGGACATGTAGCATAGTGTTCTCTGAGCTCTGCGCATTGTTGGGCCTACGGGCAAAACGAGTCAAACGACGATTAACGCTTGGCTGAATTGACTCGAAAAGTGCCGGTCATAAATTACGAGGCAAAAAACTGAAAAAGCTTCTAATTTGGGTTAGTCTCGGCTCGGTTTGGGCCGGACTCGATCTGGGTCTAAGTATTGCCGGGGTGGCAGAGGCAGCCCAACCCCCGCACAACTAGTCGCCACCCAGCCGCATGCATGTCATGCAACCCGTCACGTCATACAGGTTGCCACTTTTTGTCCAAAGCATTATTATTAACTAGTTAGCGGCATGCAACTTGTTGGAACGGAGCCGCCCAATCCCAAATGCCTGCCAACTGAGCTTTTGCAAAGAATAGCAAAAACCAACAACTGAAACAACAAATAACTGGTTGGAAGAACGAGCACTGAAAGAAAGAGAGGAGTGTATCACTAATAGTATTTTCTCGAAGTTATATTTTTATTTCTAGTTATACGTACAGGGTAAAATGATATAATAGCTGAGATACAAACCAAAACGTATGGGTAAAAGGTAGAAAGATGAATATCCCTGTTCAGCATCCCCAGGCGAGTCGATCTAGCCATGTCCGTATGTCCGTTGACCCTCATAGATCTCAAGAATTAAAAGTGCTAAAGCTACCAAATTTGGGAACATAACTCAAATACTTTGAAGGAAGATTAGGAACATTTGTTTTCAAATTAATTTAATGAACTAAATACATAATTTTGTATATTAAATACTTAAATACATTATAAATAAAAAGGCTCCTATGGACATTTTCTTAAATACATTAATAAATGGGTATTGGGTGATCTAACGGTTTCATCATATTACATAAAATTGAAGCATTAAGGATCCAAACTTTATTCTGAAACATAATGCTTAAGTTGTTCGAGAGCTCAATATATCGAAAGCTTTAAATCAATGTGTAGCTGGGGCTTAACTACTGAGCTTACAGAACTATATCTTTTGGTTCCTGTAAATTCCTAATTAGGTTGTTCCTATTCCAATCAATTACAATCTATAAATGGTTCATGCTACCATAGAATTTTCTTTAACAAATTTCTAATTAAATTTACAAAAGCAGAGTGGCAACACTGTCAAAAAAGATTTGTTACTTTAATTTGCGGCTTGGCTTAATTTTTTTTCTTGTGTACGAGACATCAATTGCTTTGAAGCGGGGAATAGGGGTTTTTGCATGTCGCCGGGCATTTATGATTAAGTGAGGTACATATTAATATTATCGTGCGACTCACCTGGTCTCTTTCAATGGCGAATTTTCTGCCAGACAGTTTGTATGCTAATTTGCGAGCTTAGGCCGCCTCACAATGGCCACACACACACTTACTTGCTCCGGACTCCGTGCTCCGTACTCCGTGCTCCGTACTCCTTTCCCTGCAGTACTCCGCACTCGGTGGTTTATTTTACTGTTATTTTAATTTATGGCAATTTTATGCGAGTGCACAGCGTAGTTGGGAAGTTGAAAGCGAACACATAATAATAAAAGCGGAAACTATTGTATTAAGTGTTTGATTTATGGCTTAACTCAATTGTTTTATTTATGAGCCATTATTTCAGGCTCAGAACAGAGCTGAAGCCATTGTTTGACGTGCCTGTGTACGGCTGTTGATTTAAATTTCCATGCCAGGGTCAAAAATTCCACCATGGCAGTGAGCTGTGTGACATTTCGACTCGGATTTCAGTTAATTAGCCAGGTATTCTACTTCCACACACTCTGCCTACCAAGTTTCGTCTTAAATAATTATGTAGAATGTATGGAGAATATTTCTGGCTTACCATTGACGTGCACACTAATCAGTGAGTCACACTAATTACTTTTTCTTTCCATTATGATCCGTCCTGTCATCATCATTCATCTTCCCCAGCAATTTTCTCACACTTTAAATTGACACATCGCCACTGATAGATTAGATCCTGATGACTCGGCACTTATCTTATAGATTCCCGTCTTATGTTTTTCTAGGCTTATGCGTGCGTTTATTTTTGTATAGATAAAGGCGAAAGAGAAAGACAGCCACGTGAGTGGATTTGCCCAAAATGGAAGGCAATTATTCAATGTCAAGGAGACATACGCACAAAAATATTTCATCAATTAATTATTCAACTTCATTTGCCACGTCGCAGTATCCAAAAGAAACTACCGATCAGGAAAGTCTTGCAATATGATTGAAAATCACTAGTGCTTTTGTGTGAATATACACTCTGACAGTGATTGGGAAAACTGCGAAGGGGAAAGCCCCTTATTGATATTTTTCAGACCCCTTAAATATCTACTAAAAGTGCTAAAGCTACTTCTTCTTCCTCTAAGAAAGCACCACGGAATTCTTTTTTAAGAGTTACCTTATTATAATAGTTTAACTATAAGTTTTAAGCATAACCCCAATACTAACTTTTACTTGTGCTTTATATTCATGGTATCAAATACTTTAGCCACATTTATCTCATGCTCCTTTCAATGTTAGTTAGAAAAATCTTACGAACGCAGAGATCTAGGGTATTTCATGGACTTTTTATAAATTCCTTGCTGGTCATTATATCTTCCCCTTTTCCCGCACTTCTGGTATCCATGTACATATTTCCTTAAGGTTTATCGATTAAGTTAACAAAAATATCCTAAAAGAATTTAAGATATACAAAAAGCGAACAGCAAGAAATTTAAAAAAATATTTCTATAAAATTGAACACTTAATGCATTCTAAAAATTCTTTGAGAATATGGATAGATTAAGTATTATTTAAAAGCTCACTATAAATAATAAAATAAATCCACTCTAACCATAAACTCTAGGCCTCTCTACTTTCAACAAAAACCAAAGTCTTAATTAATTACCAATTGTGATGAACGTAATGGCACAATTCTGTAATAATTTTATTCCTTATAGTCAAGCACTTCCCACAGCGAATATACCCGAACCCTGTACATCTGGAAACGTAAGTGAGAGTGCACAAAATTTTATGAATTTCAGTCCCTAAGAGCAGGGGGGCTCAACACACAAATATGTGGCAACGTCATCAAAGTAATCAGGCGACGACGACGACTGTCTCTGTCACGGGCAAGAGCGATGGGGGATGTGAAGGATACGAAGCGGGGACCCCCAAATGATTGCCTCCATGACGTGGCAAGAGGCAAGTTTCCCCGGCGAGGGACCCGGGGGCAGGAGCAGGGCGCAACCCGGACCAACATCAGCGACATCATTTATCATCAACCTGCCTGTCACTCAACGGGCTCCCCAGCTCCGACGTTGGAAAAAATGTACTGCCACCGCATGCAAAGGACTCTGATGAGTTGCCTTTCCGTGGCTTTCTGTGTGTGTGTGTCTGTGTGTGCGTTATCCTTGGGTGCTGTCAAAAAATTATTATGCCTATTAATTTTACCCATGCGGGCGTTGCCAGCACCCTCATCCCCGCGCGCCACGCTGTTTGGTGGTAAATTACACAACAGTTGGGAGAGGCAAAATAATTTTTGATGTTTGGCTTTTGGCAGCGCCAAGTGGGCGTGGCTGTCTGTTGGTGTGTTTGTATGTGTGTGTGTGCGAGTGTGTCGCTTAAGACATATTTTGCCTCATTCATTTGGCAGTAATTTATCCTGTCATGCTGTCATTATGCCAGCCAACAAAAAAATGCGCCGAGAAACGCCAACAACAAAGTCCGGAGGTTTGGGTAGCAGAAAAAATTATTTATTGAAAATGATTATGCACGAGGAATCGAGAAACGCTCCATAATCGCCGATGGAGGGTGAAGTGCGCGGCATTGGGGTAGTTTCATTTTTGTTAATGATCCGCTGACGTCCTCGGACTGGGACGCATCAATCAAAAATCATTATGGCTTATTTGGAAAGGCACCAAAGTGATTACACCGAGAGAAATGTTTTTGAAGTTTAGTTTTGGATTAACTATTAATTATTTATATATAATACTTAAAAGCTAATAAGCCAGTTTACATTTCTATTTATTTATATTTCATGATTTTTTCACAATTTTGTGAGGATTAAAAACATGGTGATCATTTATATTCAAAAAAATCTAAGAGTAATAGTTTAATAAGGTTGTTTATAAGGAACTCCGAAAGATTGCTTATGTGAATCTATATTTTTTAAAACAAAAATAATTTTTTTAATGTTGAAAAATGCTCTGAAAGATACAAAAATAAAATAAGTTACTTGTAGCAGGACTTGAAATTCTTCTCTAGTAAATCCTTCTATAAAGATGACTTCCATTATAAATATCCCAATTACAGGGTATCAATTGGTATTCCTCAAATAGCACAAGTCCCTGGCTGATGTCTTTTCAATAACTAATCAATCTTGGCTTTGGCTTGATGGCCACCCTGCACGCGATGACTTATTTCGGTTAGTGTTTTGGACCCTTCCCCCGAAAACAACAACTTTTTCGGGGGTTACCGAGCAGAGATGAGTGGGTGGCTCTGGGTGGGTGGTTCTGGGGATTCGGGCTGAACACACTGCAAAGCAAGTGCCAACTTTTTTGCTGTCGCCCATCAATCAGTCGAGATGGGTGGTGGGAGGCGGTGTGGGGGTGGGGAATAACAGTAAAAACGTAAGCTCGTGTCAGTCAGTCAGTCACCGAAAGAGGAAACAAGCGGGCTGAGAGGGCGGCGAGTGCGACCAAAGGAGCCCAGAGCTGATCAGTTTGAACTTTTGGCGTTGACAGCCGGAATACAAAATGCGGGCGAAATGTGTCGATACAAATCAGGCATGAAGGGCTTTATACGTGTAAGATAAATTTGAAAGGGATAAACGCCTAGTTGCAACAAAAAAAAAAAACAAGGGAAAAACCCTGCAATTTATTGTCCTTTTGAAAGATGTTTTTTTATTTTTGAAATTATCACTAAAGCAGTCTAAAGCTCATATAAGGGAATATAAAAATGTGTTATATGTAGCATTCATAGGGTTAAAATGTTTATTGCTGTGTATTTTGAGTGGAATAAAGGATTAAGAAAATGTAGAAAAACTTTACATACTTATGTGTGTACGTATGTTGTAAGTGGTCCCACACTATTGCATTTAGATGCCAATATTGCATTTGTGCGAGTGAGATATAGATCAAAGTGGCTAGATATGAGAAAAAAGTAGACAACCTTTTCTATACCATGTTTTAAATATAGCTTGACTTATCTTGAGTCATGGCTGTAAGGAAGTCTTTTATTGTAATGCTCACACATCGAAATTCAGTGCCCATCCATGTTTTTAATTTTTTCTACAAAAAGGGTATATAGCTTTAGGGTTATACCCTGCATGCATTCCGTGTAAGTACAGGGTATGAACAGACTGTTGTCTCACTCGCCGTGCGCACAGTGTCTGACAATAAATAACCGCAACTTAAGCATATTGCGGTTAAAAGCAAGTCCTCCTCTCTTCCGTCCCACTCCCTCTCTCGCTCAGTCACTCTCGGAGCTTGAGCCTGAGCTACTCCAGCACGGCGGACATATTTCATTTTCATGCTCCCAATTGTTTCGCCCTTGACAAATGGGCGAGAGAGAGCGAGAGCAGGGGCAGGCAAGGAGTGTGTGTGTGTGTGTGCGAGACTGTGTGTGTGTGTGCAGAAGGCAAGTCATCAAAATAACAAATAACGACGACTACGAAAATTGATTGCATGTCATTAATTTTCATTTCAAATTACTTTGCCACTATATCATGGTTTATATGCCGGAGACCCTTCCGGAAAACTCGAATGCAAAACGCTCCAAAGTCAGGCCTATTATCCAGTCCATCGGTTGCGTTTGCGAAATGGTTTAAAGTCATATTTATTATTAAATAAACTTACTAGTTCTTTAAAATTCAAAAGAAAAACAAGCAGTTGTAGATTTTTAGTTGAAGATAACTTTGTATAACTTGAAAGTACAAGTTTACCTAATTTGATGCACCACACTTAGGGGACTGGGTGTTCCACAATCGAGCACACTTGAAGTAAAATTATGTATATTAAAAGAAAAATTTAGATATTATATATCCATTAAAATATGTTGCTCATTATAATTCAGAAAGTTTTGCGAATAATATCGCATTTAACGTTAAGAAATGGATATTTTTGAAATATTGTCTTGAAAATATCATTAATTTATTGTTCTAGTTTCACTCATTATATTGCATAATTTGTATTTTATACATTTATAGTTCTAAATATTTATTGCCTGCATTAGACTCTTTTTTGACATAGCTAACTTATCATTTTAATGATCTAATATACTAATAGATATTTATTATACATACTTATATCGCAACGTTAAAATATACATTTTTATAATGGACTATCCTACAATTTACTGTAGCTTTCTAACTGTTTTTTGTATACCACTATCTTTTGGACTTTTAGTTAATATTTAAGCTTTAAAAAGATTTACAAAGCCGACTTAAACAATACTTACTGTAGTATTCATATTATATTCTATACAAAAGGGAGCCACGACTTTCTTCAACAGCAGCATTCAGAGGGGTTCCCATGAGCTAAATAGCTAAATACCTTGTTTAATTCAATACTTCTTAAGTCGGACGAATAAGTCCCATAATAGTTGGGGTGATTTTTTGCATCTTAACTTGCAAATAAACAAAAAATATTAATTTTAGTCACAAAAATCAAGTCACAGAATAAAGCAAATAAAATTAATTTCAGGAATAAATTTCCGGAATATTATTAAATTGCCTTTTGTATCTTATCACTGGCCTGGGCTCACCAACAAATGCAACTGTCCGACAATTTCAATTCAATTGCCTGTGCTGAGTGGCCTGTGGTCCCATGTATTTCGCTGTGGAAGTACCCACCTCCATATCACCTCCTACGCCATTATGGGATTACCACTTTTCCTTTGGTGGGGAAACCATCGCTGGAGAGGAGAAGGTCCAGTTTGGAGCCTCAATCCCGACTGGGATTCCGAATCATCGTCCTGGCGGGCATATGCTTGCCATGTCATTCATATATTCTGCCGGCGACCTATCTCTCCTCCCTAGTTCCCTGTCCGCCCATCCCCCACTCTCTTGTTTCCATTGCTTTCAACCATCCATCAGCCGGAGCTGCGTCCTGATGCACCCGTTGCTTGCCAGTTGGCAGTACGTCAGTCAGTTAGTCATCTAGCACACAGAGAGAAACAAATAAGACGTGGAATTTTAAGAATAAAAGGCTACATTATTTATAGAAATTTTAATTACTTTTTCTATATATATGCATTTTATTTTAGTCAGAAGTTTGCTACTCAGTGAAGGGGATATCTTCTCGATCAGCATCAGTAACCGAATCGATCTAGTCATGTCCTTCTGGCTGTGCGTTTTTCTACGCATTAAAATGTACATATGAAAGTGTTTTTTAAGTAAATAATAATTAGTTTCCTGCAGTGAAACCTGCAGAGTTCCCGTTCTGTTATCCTTGGCCGCCGTTCCTGTAGCTGTTTCTGTTTGGTGTCCGAGTTGGAGCATGAGTCGGGGAAGAGAGCGCAGTGCTGAAACCCAGCCTTGATTACAATACAGCCCAAAGACCAGTGCGTACCTCAACAGGCTCCCCTGGCCCAACTGGGAGCCTCCAACTCTGCGTTGCTCGCCACTGTCTGCGCTGTTTTGAAATGCACGCGAGATTAACTCTTGCCTCTGACATTAACGAATGAGAGCCAACAGCATCTGACAGTCAAATGTCAGTTATCTGCAGCTCCTGCCCGCCATCTGCCAGTCTTTTGAGCTCCTTTCCCGCTTTTCCAACTGCATTTCGAAGCACGTAAAATATGTTCCAAATGGTTATGTTAAGATGCAGATATAATAGGGTGCTACTTTTTCATGGGACTAAATGGCAGTGTTGCAATAATTTTATAAAGCAAAGATAAGTTCTAATAAATTTTGTAGCTCAAACATAAGGAGTTCCTAATTAACAACACTAGACTTGAAAATTGATTCTGTTAGATTTGATATTTTACGATTGAAACCTATTCATATATTTCATGAGTCAATTTCCTTTACAGATAATTTTTTAAACGAATTAAAAGGCAAATAAAACTCTAAACGGATAGAAGAAATCATAAACTAAACAAATACTTTAGACCTGCTTTCTTTTTACATTCCCAAAATGGCTAGAAAAACATCAAAAGGTATCTACCGACTTCTGGTTTGTTTGACAAAGCCGGAACAGGAAAGAAAAACACCTTTTACACCTCCATGTGAACTTCAACTTGCTTACGTTTCACTGGAAGAGAGGCTGGCACACCGAGAAATCCCATTTAATACGCCATTGGGCACGCACAGTGGTCATTATCCATTGTAGACCACATTGTCACACAAAGAGGGGCGAGGGAGAAATCAAGAAAAAAAGTGCCGCAAGAATTATGAAGAAATTTGCCTGAGTGAAAATATTTACACATTTTTTGGCAAGCCAATATGGGTATATGAATGGACTCGGTTCCCGCTCGGCCTGTCGATAGAGTCGGTCCTTTGAAGTTGTCCCTCGTCTCGACTCTGGTTTCTTTGGAACCCCGCTGCTGGGCCGGGCTACCTTGCTGCTGACAAGCCACGGGAGTCCCAAGGTTCCTTCTAATTTATTGATCTCGGCCAATTCCCAAATACACGAGCAGCGAAGGCGATTTCTAGGAAGTCCGAAATCAACTCGGAAGTGACATTCGGTGCCGATCATGGGAACTTCTAGCCAAGGACCAGCGGAGGCAAAGGACCGTTCTACCCCACGGGATAATTCAAATTGAATACCTTCAGGATTTTATCGGATAAGTGAGGATATCATCAAGCCCTTCGCAGGGGTTGTTAACCGTACACCCGACAGCTTATGTATCTGTTGGATGACACTTGAGGGCCCCGCGAGGGTACGGACCAGCAGCGTCAGTCAACTGAGGCATTAGGGCTTTGTTGCAGGATTTATTACATCACTATGGGGCAGATGGAGAGGGCAAATATTTTCATGTCTAGAGTTTAATTGTTTTCACAGTTGCAATTCAGCGGAGAAGAAAGGTTGTCAGTCATTCAAAAACCGAGCTCTCAAGTGCCTCGCGTCCCGGATACGGTTCTACCCTTATCGGGCTCATGTGTGCGAGAGTGTTTGCATTATCCGTCAAGGGGTGCGCAACCCAAATCGGGTTCTTCAGCCGGCTCTGAATGGGCTCTGCCCGATGGCTTTGCTTTCTTTGCGATTTTTAAACTTGACACAATGTTGCCTCAAACCAAATAAAATCGGGGTGAGGGCACGACGAACCCTCTTCAGGACCCACGATGCCGCAACCCCTTCAGAGCTACCCACTCCCCGTCACACACTCCTTTTGAAGTGAGTGTATATCATTAACTCAAGGACTGCAGCCAGGCACTTGCAGATTTTTAGATTTTTGATTGCGTTTGTTGTTGGCAACAGAATCCCATTTTGAGCCTTTCTGGAGTGTCGTTAAGAGTGTGCGAGTGCGGAAATTGCTTGAAAGCAAAAATGCGATTTGCTTCTTATTTTCCTTTACCCCAATACTGGAGGTATTTCGTTATAAAATTATATTTCTTTACATCATAGTCCATGAGAAAACTCCAAGGACTTTTCGCAAAAAATTATATACCGTGGAGAGTCACATAAAAGAGGGATTCCGGGCTAAGAAGTCTTCGAAATCTGTCTTCTAATAAATTTACATCTTATAGTTGCTTTCCAGAGTCTTGTATATGTTCATTTCTCTACGGATGACATGATCAAAATTAGGTTTAAATCTCTCACAAGCATAGACATTTATAAATTCCTTCCCTTTAACTATTTCCTTAACAACATTTTGAGAATCTTTAGCTATAATTAACCCTTTCGACCCCTGTGCCTGTGAGCAAACTCTTGGAGCTTATAATCTAACCAGTGAACCAATAACCAATAATGCTTAAGATGCGTAACGCTCATATATGCCATATGCGTTACGTATCTTAAAGCTTATACTGTCTTTGGTCTAAGCATCCGCATTCAATCAGTTCAGTTAGCTCTTTTGTTGTTGTTCCATATACATTATTTTGTTTTTGGAAGACATACATTAATACGAGAACTAGTGTAGGAAACTGGCATTTATATATTTTAAATATGTAAAATTGCGTTTTTAAATATATTGTGTAATTCTTTTCCCTTACCCTTTCCCCTTCCGAAGTGCACTCAATACAATAAAATGTCTCGACTTCAACTAGTTATAACTTTGAAATATTGAAACTCCATTTAAAGCCACAAACTTTTTTCTGGTTAAAAAAAAAACTGACGTGGAAGTGACATCGTGATTGACGTGACATGAAATGGGAGCTCGTCGCAAAGCGTTATATGCATTCATAAGGCGGTTAACTCGCTTTAGGTTTCAGTTTGCCACAAACAAGTTTTCACTAAGCCCGTGAAAAACGTAGCCAGAGAGAGGGAAACTTTAATTGATTGGTTGGTAACGAGGCTCGGTTTACAGGTGATAAATTCAATGATTATCAACACTTTAGACTTCTGTCTGTGTACCCTAATTAAAAATGCATCGAGAAAACCTCAACGCCAGGCCCTAAACAAAACCCGAAAAGTGTCGGGCCAGTTCAAAGCAACCAACAATTTACTAATCACAGTCCGATGGTATTAGTTTCATGCTGGTCTCCGGCTGGGATGCCCTGCAATAATCGTAAACTATTTAAAACACTATGAAAACGTTGGCACTCTTTATGGGAGTCTCGTTTCTTTCGGGCTCTTTCCGCGTGCATAGAAATAAATGAGATACCCTTTAATACCCCTTTCAAGACTAGCAGCGTATCGATTTTACAAGAGCTAGATATATATAAAAAGAATGTAAAATAAAAATGAAAAACACTAAAAATATGAAAGACTTACATTAAGAACTTGATTAAACTATATCAATAGGAAAAATTATATTAAATATGGCAAGTTCTGTAGAACAGCTAGTTAACCTTAATTATACAAAATAGAATTCCCCTTGACCGTATATTAAGAAATTAGCCAAATAAATATGGCTAGATAGAGTATCAACGCGTCTGGACTACCCTGAAACGTTTTCCCTAACGAGTCCGTTTCTTTTTTATGGTCTTTTGATATATGAAATGATCAGACAGCGACCACTTTGTCGGCACCATTTACCTTTCCTCATGCGTCTCATTTCGTTACTTTCGTTTTGGTTCGTTGTTTATATTTTGCATAGAATATATATACATATATGTATATGTATATTCAATTTAGCTTTGTTTTTTGGTTTATACGCGTTCAAAATTATTAACCATAATTTGCTTTTAATATTTTGTAATTGTATAATTTTATGGGCATTTGCATTTGCCATGTTGTTCGGTTTTACCTTTTCGATTGGATGAATTATTCATATGGCGTATGAGTGATATTTGATTGCCCATCTTGTGTTTGTATGAATACCTGTGTGTATTTATTTATTTTTTTGGGTGTGGACAAGCCAGCCAAGGTGGCGAAGAATAAAAAGTATGGAAATTTATATTCGTAAAAAGAAAGGGTTTTATTTTTATGGTATACATAAAATGTATAATACCTTTCTGCAAAGGAAGCACCACATAATGTATATATATATTAATTATTAGCATCAGCAGTCGAATAGATCTAGATACGTCTGCTTGTTCGGAAAGACCTCAGAAACTAGAAGAGCTAGAGTTGCCAGATTTGGGAACATTATTTGTATATTTTGCACATGGATCAGTCTTCGTAGTTTTCTTATTTAAAATGGAAAATAAATAATAAATTGGTTAATATTTCTGTTGTAATTCTCTCAATATTTGAACATGTATATATCCTGGGTTAAGGATGATCTATAGAATGCATATTATCAAAGGAGCTCATTTGATTCCGAGAATATATGAACAGAACGCCTCAAGGCCAGGACTCAGTCACAGCCCGTAGGCATTGTTTTAAATTGTGAATGGGCATAGGCGCATTTATTTGGTAACTGTGGTCTTTCTGGCCCATTCCTTTCTTTTCGACTTTGTTTCTTTTGACCAAAGCCGCACAGACACACGCCCAAGGAGGCCCGGGTTCGAGCGTATCCTTTGAAGTATCGCCGTATTATGCAGGAGGAATGTGTGTCACACATCGTCCAAAATAACCAAAAAGGAAATGAGTCGCTTCGAGGCCGGGAGCTGAGTTGTGCCCAGTTGAGGTGAGTTGAGTTGAGCCGAGCTGAGATTCAAGCCGAGTTCCGAGACATGACATGACAAAAGCAAAAAAGCGGCCAAGACGAAATGAATCGAATGATGGGCAAGTCAACTTAGCTCAAGTCAGGCGGACTTCAAAGTCGGTGTGGCTCAGCTCTTCCTTAGCCCCTGTCACGATCCACACACAGTAGCTGTCAAAGATATTTGTATTCTCTTTTTGACTGACTGTCTGACTGACTTGAGCAGCGGATTCAAACGAAATTGGAAGCCAAAAAACAAACACAGTAGCTGCCTAAATAAACGCCGAGCCGGCGACCAACCAATCAGGTAACCCAATGCACTGAAAGAATGGTCTCTTCTTTTTGGCTATATAATGTCTTTTCATATAATGTTGAAGGCTCTAAAGTATAATTATTGGATATTGGATACTAAAGAAAATTCTTGCTAACAAATAAGAAATATTTGGGAACTGTTAAGATGCCATAAGGTGGATTTAATTCTGAGAACAGAAACTTCTGTGAAAACATATAATAAGATCCATAAGCAGAACACATTTTTAAACTGTGAAGGAGCGCCACCTTTACTAATTTTATATATTCTATATATTAATGAACCTGCCAACACATTTTCTTCAAGTGCATATACTCGAAAGTTGGTGATTTAAAATAAATATTGGTAGCTGCCAGAGTGACAGCAGGCCAAATGTGATTGTTCCCTGATTGTTGACATTTTCGTGTGCTACTGTTCTCGGCAGGCAGCTCTCCAGCCTCCTCTGCAATCGGTACAAGCTCAAAGGGATTCAAAAGATATTAAATTGTCTGCGCGGCTGCTCTCTGTGGCATCGCTGTGTTGTCGCATTAATAAGTCTTCGAATCTTTGAGGTTCATTCCCTTTTTTCAATTTCCAAAAGCAAAATACAAATAAAACAGAAAGCGACGAGGGGAGCAACTCAACAATGAAAAATTTCAAGCTGTTTTTAAATGTTTTATTGGCTTTTTAATAATGTTTGCACATCAAACGAGGCCGCCCCAACAGCAGCAGCAGCAGCCGCCGCCGCAACAACAACAGTCCTGTCTTCGACTTTAGCTTTAGGTACCGACCTCGAGTTGGGGTCTGAGGGCTTCTGTTCGATGTTACGCTGGCTCAGCTGAGAGATACAAAAAGGAAGATATAAATCCTCAAGTGACATGGAGTCGAGCTCCTTTTGTGCGAGCGCCCCGTTCAAAAGGATTATAGTCGGCTTGATTTATGTGACAAACGCCCGTTATAAATTATTTTAAATTAGTTGAGAGTTATGAGCGCCAGTTCCAGGCTTGAGCCCAGTTAAGATGAGTTGCGTATTCGGTCCAGCTTATATATCAGGCTTTTCGATGATTGGATTAAATATAACGATTCATGTCCGATCTATATGGTTTTTATATCCGAAATATCCAAAGGCCTAGGTGTACGAAATAGGATTGTGAAGATGTTATTACCAGAGGTGGAGTTACTACAAATATAGTTACATTTACCACATATGCTGTTAGCGAAACAACATTTAATTATATAACATAAAAGTTATAGTTCTTAGGAAAGCTAAAATTATTGTTCCCCCTCCTTCGTGGTCTGACTTGCCCAAGTTTTATCCCCCGATTTCTTTGCAGTTCTTTTACACTGTCCTCATGCGGCGGCTGTGGCATCCCTAAGCCCCCAGGGATCACCTCCTTAAGCATTGCAGAGATAAGTAGAAAATGTTGCCAAGGCCTGGCCTGCCCCCCTTCCGGGAATCTCTGCGTGCTGCGAGTGGCAAGTGTAATAGAAATAGTTATTAAGAGCAGGCGGCGACAGCTGGTTCGACTTGGCTGCCGACTAGGAGGGGACAGTTTACGACAGCGACGGGCCAGGACATAATACGAGGATGAGAGATAACTGCTGCGGAGAAAGCCCGCAACAATTTATGGACCGAGTCACATATGATCCATGAAATGTCATAAAACTGCAATTGCGGCCAAAAATTATCGAACATTTAGCAAAAGCGTTGGGGCTTAGCCATGGGTGGTTAGTTTTTACGATCCCAGGCAAACCCAAGCCGGAGCAGGAGGGCGGACCTTTTGTTTTTTACGACCTACGCGGAGACGGCAGGAGACGCTCTCTCGTTAGGGCCATTCACACGTACCGCACTAAAGGCACTGATACACATAAGGACACACCCGTATGAGCACTTCCAGTTCCCGTTCCCCGTTGCCTGTTCCCCCCGACAGTGGTCAACCCCCCGGGACAGGGACACGTTCTGAGGATGGTCGTAAATTCGCTGACTCGTTTTTATTTCAGTTTGCTGCGAGTCTTTCGTTTTTCGGTTTATTAGTTGACACAAAAGTCGCTGTCACTCTTAAGTAGTTGAATAAACAGGAAACGAATTATGACAGGGCGTTAAATGACCACGAAGTAGGGTACAGTAGGGTGGTTCCCCGGCGAGGTAGCTGAATAGTTCGAGTTCCCTGAGTATCCCGAGTTCCTCGAAGTCGGAAGGGACAGCACAATGAGCAAACACTTCCGCTCACTTGAATAGAGACAATTACCATTGAGTGAAGATCAATGGATCGATATGGCTGGGAAAGTCTTACAATAGAGTTATTTTAATTATAAAAAAACAAGAAGGAAATTATGGTATGTTACGATTTTTTTCATTTCCTAATAGAATGTTGGTTGTTGAAATAACTAACAAATAATACATTATTTTTCACAAATTAAAAAGTGGAATGATACAAAACTTAATACATTTCGAAAGGTTAACAATACTAATATCTATATTTTATTTATTATTATTGCATAGTAATATAATGTTATTTGCTAAATAACTTTTGTCCCGTTTTAAAGTTTTTCTTCGCCTATGAATTACTTATACATTATTCTTGAGTTAATATTGGTACCTATATACCTCATGTTATAAGAACTTATTAAAAACAGAAATGTTCTTCAGTCAATCGCAAACCATAAAAGTAACTTCTTTTTTGACTTGATTGTTGTTCATTTGATTAAGTTTACTGTACAAATTCTACATAATTTAATAGGAAACGCTACCTTCTGTATTATATAATATCAATTTGCACAAGCGCCCTATTATCACTGTAATCATTGATTATAGGGTATTACAATTTTATACGAAACCGGCTTGCATATTATCTTTTCTTTTTGGACTTTACGTATTTAAAATGATTCACAATTTGAAACCATTTCTATCTTCACTGGCAACTCTCAGCTTAGTTGTAAATTCAATCAAATTAACTATACCCATTGATTGTACTATAATTTATACGTACGGCATGTTGGGTCGTGAGCTCGGTGACCTGGGGTCACTCCTACACGTGTAAACTACAGAAATGTGAACAGAAAATGGTTAGGTTTTGCCCACGCTAACTATCAGTTAACTAAGTGGAAGCTTCGGTTAACGAGCTGCCAGTCAAAGTCGTTCAGTCAGTCATGTGTGAAAAGTCAGTTGTTGCCACCGCAAGGGGCGGATGGGGAGTGGGGAGTGGGGAGCGGGAGGTGGGGAGCGGGAGGCAGAGAGCGGTGAGCTGGGTGAGAGTGAGGGGAACAAACCCGTTCGAGGTTGGCGCCTTTTGCATTGAAATTAATTTAGCTAGCTTTCAATTATGTGCCACAAACATTCGTGCAAGCAGCATTTGCTGGCAAGAGTGGGGAGCGAGTACAGTGGGCCATGGAAAGGTGCACGGAATGTAATATAACGGACAAAGATACAGGTAAAAATCAATAGATGATTAAAGGACAGTACATATTTCTCTAAATATTTTGGTATGAGATTATGCTTATTTATTTCCCAAAGTTATTTTAATTTGTTTTAGAAATTTAATACACAAGTGAATTTATGAATATAGGTTAGATAAACAAAATATTTCTATATATAAATTACTCTTAAATAAAGCATCTATCTAAATATTAATGTAATTTAATATAAATATTAAATTAAATGTATCAAAGATACACATTTTTCCGAAAAAATAAGAGCGGTTTTAGCAAAGCCTTTGAAAAATATGCATACAAATGGAAAAGATCTTGCCGAAAAGCAAGCGGTCTCAAGAATGCGAAAGCTTCTTTCGGGCTGTGTTCTGGAGAACTTGGATTTTGCACATTTTAAGTGAAACGGGACCCAATCTATGGCCCTGGCTTTTACTAATTTTTTTATATTTAATATTTTAAGTTTCAAATATCTAAGCTTTTGTCTTAGAAAAAATTACTCTGGAAGCACAAAATATTTAGTTTTTTCCCATAAAAGCATGTAAAAGAAATATATTTTTAAACTTCAAATAATTTTATGAAAATTTAACCATAATGTTTGTCCATCACAGGCAGGTTGGACCGTGCCCTGAAACTGAGATACGATTCGGTGGTGCTGCTGCGTGACATGACAGGCCTGACAAGCCCGAACAACATATTGACATTTTTGCTATACATTCCGCTCGACAGGGGGCGCCACAAGAGGCGGCGGCGGGCGTGGGCGTGGCTGGGGGAAGCGCCTCCTCTGGTGGAGCCCCGGGCCACGACAACAACATGTGCGAGTGTTTATGTCGGCGTGTCAATTTTCGTTGTTGACGTGTTGCCGCCTTGTAGAAGTTCCCGTGTGTCTCGCCCCAACCCTCGATCCCCAATCCCAGCCACGCCGCCCCAACAACAACTTTGACTTGGCCGTCGTCGATGTCGTATTATTATTAAATTTTACTTTCGCCACTCAATATGGGAAATGTCATCTGTTTATGATGGCTTTTTGACATGTCTCGTTATTGAATATGTTGTTCGTTCCATTCCGTTCCGTTTTGTTCCTTTGCTTGCCGCCGCACGGTTTTCATGCCCTTGCGAAGGGTATTTCGATTGGTATTAGCTTTTAGTAACGACTTACTATTACTTCGTTTATGGATCACATTTATTCCGGAAAACTTGTAACCAAAATAGCCCTTTTTTATGAATTAAGCAGACTTCTCCTGATAACACTACTAATTATCATTTTTAGAGTTACCAGACCTGTTTTAGATGTGTTTCAGCAATTTATTTAAATACAAATAAAACGAAAAAGTCCACTTACTTTTGTCCTATTTCACCTGATCACTATCGTCCGGCAATCTCCTTGATTCAACGTCCATTTTAAATTAATTTGACTATTTTGGCTGCTATTTGCTTAGTTTGTTGCCATTTCGCTTGGCGTTGCCACCTAATTTAAAAAGAGTTCAGAGATCTAGATTAGAGAGAGAGCATTTCATTTTCGGTCTTTAAGAGTTATCTTCTAATGTTTTATTTTCCTTTTTTTCTTAGGTTCAGTTGAGGCAAGGCTTTTCCTTTAACTTTTGATTAATTTCCAATTTTGCGGTTTCTGTATTCCAAACCTTTTTACTTAGTCCTTGTGGATATCCAGCACATAAAACACAAACATACATTTAGCAGGGTAATATTTTGTATTATTACCTTATTTAAACATGTGTTGGATTCCATATTCAAGCTATAATAATTTATAATAATACGAGTATGTCTTCTTTGATATCTGAAGTTCTAAGACTTAGAGATACGCATTGGGGACCTCAATTGTGTTTTACTGTGTGAAAAATGCACCAAGATGATATACCCATGTTCTCTATAATGCAGCAGTCACCCCAATCCGAGTCTCCTTTATTCTCTTCGCCTCTATTGATGCCTTAACTGCACAATCCAATTGAATCCCAGCCAATCCAACTATCAATCATGTGGGAAACAAGTCATACTCGTATCTGTGTGTCCATTCAGGTGGCCGCTCCGAGATCACAACATAAGTGGGCGCTTACCCGCACCGAGGAGAGAGCAATAAAAAGAAGGAAAAAGGTCAAGTGACTGACAGTAGCCAGGCAGCAGCGGCAGCTACTTACTGTCAAGATGTGTCATAAACACATCAAGTTTACTGTCGAAACAAATAAAAATATAAACTTTGACACACACTCACAGAAGGCGCGCGGTGGCAGATACGCAATCACGGCGAGCGGATGGGAAACTGCTTTCTGGATTCCAGCGCTAGTCTCAGGGGGTAGCCATAACGAATACATTTTATTTCCACAAAATTGCACTAAAATTGTCATAAAAACGAGACAAAAGCTTGAGTGCCTCCTGGTGGTGGTGGCTGAGACCGAAATCAATTCTGGTAGCTGACGGAATGTGACAATTACGGAATACGAGTCGTTAAAAATTAGACTGGCGAGCGAAATGGGGGGAAAGTCAAACGAGTGGCCACTAAAACTTGTTGTGGAGTCATTAAGGTGAAACCCTATAAGACACTGCCCGTGAATTCCCTTAAGTACCCGATGTTGAAAGGCCGTAAAATTATCTCACTATAAAATTTAAATGACTTAAATGGTGTCCCATTTCCACACACACCTCGACAATAAATAACCGCTCCAGGCCGCATAACCTTAAGGCGGCTGTATAAGTATTTCAGATTATTTTCGACATTTTTAGTGGCATTGAAATCAATTTTCGAATCGTTAATCTTGTAAATTATGCATGTCGCCTGTCGGATGCCGTCATTTTGGTAGGTTTTTTCTTTTTTGGAGCTGCTAAAACTGGCTTCTAGATGGGCGTCTGACGGCGTGATATGGAACTTGAGTTGTTTTTTCCATTTAACAAGCTCACTTGTAACGATCTTGGAATAAATGTGTCCCAAGTCAACATAATTAATGCCAAGCAACTGCAACAAGTTGATACAGGTGGTAATTTATAAATGCATATCCATACCAAAAATAGCGTTATATTCGAGTGCCTCAACCATGGGATACCTTTCTCTGCAGTCCCATAAAAGATGTATAAATTTATTTAATAGTTGTTATGACCCTTATCTCAGTTTTTAAGAGCAAAAAATGGTTTTCCTTATTTTAAATACCATTAAAATCAAGGGAATAATTAAATTACTCTCTATATTAGTTTTCTGGGAATATCTTTAGAGTTCTTAATACCCCTGATAAGGGCCTAGATCGTCACGGAGAATTCCTACCCACGTTCCATACATTTACTCATATACAATATACGCTTTTCCCAATTACTGGGCGACACAAAAACCCCAAAAATTAAATGCAAAATTTTGCGGAACCACAAAACAACACACGCAATCTCGACGAAATCCCCTGGTCAAACATTTTTCAACCGTCCCAGCGACTTCGCCGGGGAAACCTCGTCTGACACATGTAAATGCGTGCTGACAGCCCAGAAGGGAAAAGAATAAGTACAATGCCAGTGAGAAATAAAAGAAAACTGTCAACAAAATTAATGTCATGCGTGTGCAATGCAATGAAAAATTATGGGCCGGCTTTATGTCAATAACAAAAGGGGACAGACGCGCAGAAATCCAAGTGTGCAAAAACCGGGGCGAAGCATAACCTGAACCACGACAGACACACAATGATTGATTTGACAGGACTACAATGAGCGACGAGCCTGGCCTGGCCTGGCCTGGCCTATGCAAAAAACATCGACCCACAACAAGTGCAAATGGTTGTCAACTCGGATGTGGACGCCTCGGGTTACAAGCCCACTAATGAAGGCAAATAATATTAATACTTGCGGAGAGGGCGGCCACGCGAGTGAGCCCTGTTCGTTTTTCCTCCAGAAATATTATTTTCAAACCATTTGTCAACATTTGTCAATTCTGACAGCACACGCCCGCTAACATTTGCCACTTTGGCAGTGTTACAAACTCCCCCCGGCCGCTATCCATTTATTCCTTCACTTATCCATCCATCCATCTATCCACCCCAGTGACATTGACAGCTCTCGGGGTGCCTTTTTCAGTTGGGCGGACAACAACTTCAGGCCCTCTTCCACGCGAAATTAATAACATGTACAAACAAAAACAACCGAGCCGAAATACTTATCACCATCCGGAAACCAAACGACCAAGACGACGATTGTGTGGGGTCGTTAATGGTTAAGAGGGGGTGACCATCGCCTGGTGGAAAAGAGCGGAAAAACCCTTTCAAGATTGAATGGTTTTACTATACTTAAATTCGTAGATAAACTTACTATTATATAGGGAAACATGCTAAATATAAAAGTTTTTTTTAAGATTTACTTGATCTTATTCAATATTTCCAATAGAATAAAATGTTTCGTCTACATCAGTGGTCCACAAGGCTTTTTTTCGTTGGTCACTGTGTGTACCAAAAAGAACGAACAAATTAGTGCTGCCACCTTGTAATTTTGTAGCTCAATCTAGCCTTTATTATAGTTAAATGTCAATATTTTTAGTCATAGCTGTGTTTTATGCCATATTACAAAACATGTTAGCTATTTTCTTTTCTCATCTCTAATCACAACAGAATTTGCGCACAAATGCAATATTGACATGACTGACAAAATGTTATAAAATCATATTTCATATCATTAACCGGCATAAAATATAAGATAATATACACTGTCAATAAGTGTAATAGTTAACATTGTAGTAGTTTTATAGTTTTATGCTGCATTCATGTATCGTTAAATATTATTTTTGGAATTAAAGTTCAACAAAAAAGACACAGCATCAATCCCACATTATTAGTTAATAAAGAGAAATATATCGGGTCTATATCTAGAAATTCATTAAATTAGAAATTCAGTTGTTACGACGAGCTTCATGTGAATTTGAAAAGACTCACGGAACTATGGAATCCTAAAGATTAAGAAATCCAAATTCGAAGACTGAGGGATGTATCTTTAGACCAAATTCATAATATATTAATATTAGTAAACAGTAGTTTTACTCTCTTTCGTAACACTTTTCTTAAGATTATCTTTATTCTATATTATTCATGACATACACTCTAATTGTATATAACTCTCTGACTATACTTATAAAAATAGTTACATTTTATATTTACAGAAGCACCTCAACTATTTCTAGTATCTAAACCTTTTCTGTTCCATCCGAATGCACTGTTTTGATTTCTTTGAAATACATCAACGCCCTCTTTAGACTGATGGAAGTGAAGAGGGTCCTTCTTATAATTTAAGCAAACCTAAAATAAGGTCACTCTCCTGCCTGGATATGGGAAGGAAAGCCACATAGTGGTATCAAATTTCGAACAGATTTCAATTTGATTTTACCCGACCATGGTGTCCATATCCCCCGAACACATATCCTCTATAATTCACAGCCCCGGGGAATGGCAAAGGAGGTGTGCCAAGGGGTGGTTTTTGCGGCGGCCGTGAATAAAGCGATTTGTCTTCTTTGTTGTTTACGTTTGGTGTTATAAATTCTCGTTCCGAAGACTTGGCCGTACGTGCTCCGGTCGCAGAGCGTATATGGAATTGCCCAAAAATTATTTGTGCATAACAGGGGATAATCATAAATCTGGCTAATTGCACTTTATTGGGGTCGCTCCCTGCCTGACATGGCCAGAGCGGTGTCACGGTGCCGGCCGACCAGTTGGTGGTGGATAGCTTGGCATCGTTGTCTCGGCTCTTAGGGGTAAAATTGAATTTGACATGCCGCTCGCAGGCATTAAATCTGAAAAGTCTGCGCTCTGCCGGAAATGGCAACATATAAATTTACAGCTTTCTGAGGATTCTGTGACATTTGATATGGCTAATGGTGTTATGACACTCATCGCTTGCCTTTTATTTTGTGGAGCGTGATTTAAATTCTTACACGGGGGATGACAACCTACCCGTATTCTACAGTAAAGTAACTGTCAACTATGGTTTTTAAAAATTTATATTTAAAAAATGTTTTGTGAAAAATATAGTTGTCATTTTCGTCGATTCTTAAAAGTACAAAATTAAAATCAACTTCCAAGGTTTTTTCACCGTTCCAGTTACCTACCAATTACTTAAAAAGCTTATAGTAAAGATAGGTAGGTAGGTAGTTTTCCTACACAGAGAGAAATATGGCATCTTAAAATTGAGTTGATCCATTCTAAATAATATACTCTTCTCATTTTAAGTATGGAATTGCTCATGTTCTTAAACCAAGTATATTTTTATCACTTTAAGAATGATCACAAAAATAATTTGCATTGAAATTAAGAAAAAATATTCTCTAATTTAAAAGTGTGTGTCCTCAATGGGTAAACTGCCGGACATGGGTTCTAGAAAGTGACAATTGTGATTTGGAGATGTAAGTTAATTCATAGAATTTATATAATACTTACATATATCCACTTAATAAACATACTGACTTACAAAAGGAGAATTCTTAATAATAATAAAATAATTGTAGTTACATAGCAATTGACACAGATTCTTTTTTAGATTAAATACATTTTAAACTCAGTTTGAGAATAAAAGTTCTCAAAAACGTACTTAAATCCTCAATATTTATTTGTTTTGTTCTCAAAATATGTATCCAAACTGAGTTAAAATCACCTCTAAGTGAAAATATATGGATTTATAGATAAGTAGGTACATACTTCCTGAATTTGAATAAACGCATTCTGTCTTCATTTATTTTATGAATGTTTGTGTTTACATATAAATATTTTATATCAACGTCTGCAAATTTTTGTATACATGTATTTTCTGCTAAATCTAGGTTTATAGCTTGAAAGATTGCAATATACAGAAATCGAGACTTTACTTTTTAGTGTCAGTGTGTTCCCCTTTTACCGCAGAGATCATCAGCCGACCAAACCTCAACTAACTTGTTACAGAATTCAGACTTGAAAATTTCTACTGCACTCTTCGAACTAACCTTTTCTGCGCCAAATGTTGAAAGTCATGACATAATTTTAGTCATGTTATTTTGTGGTGCAAGTCACACTCAGCTCATGGGGTTTCTTGGAATTACTAACCAAAAACATAGATAGAAGCATACTTTTAAATTAACAATATTTTGTAATATGCAATTGGCATACATATTTTACGGGTCATTTATTAAAATTCTGACTTATTGGAATATCCACCAACCATGCACATAAGTAACTACACAAATCATGATAATGTTCAAGGAGTAATAAAAGAACAAATATATTTCTCCCAGGCTCTTGACAAATGAGAATCGTAGTCGGGCCATAATTAGTTGAGCGCTTTCCGGGAGAAAACGATAAAACTGGAGAAGAATGAGGATGAGGCTCCCGGTCTGCGGTGCAACGGCTTCGAGAGGCCACAACCACCGTACTCTTTTAATGAATCTGAGGGAATCACGGAAAGATAGATCGAAACGAGGCAGCCATCGGCACAGATTCTGTGTGGAGGTAACGTGGCTTTTGATCTTTGCTGCGTTTGTTTGTATACAATTTGATGGCTCGTGTTGATGGATCGTAAACGTGGAATGATGTTCGCACTGCTGGTGCTGCTGCTGCTGCTGCTGCGGCTGCTCCGTCGAGCGATGACGATGATCAACGCAACGATGACGGCACAGTGGGTCTTTGATCATTCGCCGCGCCAGTTGGCAGTCAAAATGTTAATTTATATGTTCTGCTCCCGCCTACAATCGGGAGCGGGCAGGGCAGGGCAGGGCTGCTGGGCAACGGCAGCCACGGCTAACAACTTTACAAACATGTTTGAGATTTTTATTACTGTGTGAAAATGTTCGATTCTTCCGTGAAATCCGGCGAGGAAGGATCAAACAAATTTATGGGTGGGCGCAGCCAGATCTGGCAGGCCAGATCAGTCAGTGCGGGAAAACTTTTCATTGTGATTGATGGATGCCTACCGCAAAAACAGCAGCGTCTGCGGCAACACACATTCCCGGAGGGATTTTGATTATAGACAAGTTGTCGGTGGATTTTTATTATTGTGGAAATCGATCAAACCACTTGACGGCTGATCAAAGACAGCTCCCAGCGAACATTTCTCGATATCTTTCGTATTTAACTGAGCGTATTTTTTATACGATTTAATTATTGTGAATTTTTCCCTCATTGTTTTGCGATAGAAAGGAAAACTATTTCGATTTTCGTTCGGTGAATTATGAAGATTTGCCTTGAGTTGATTCGGTTTAAATTAGGTGTTTGGTTTTTAAATACTAAGTTTGGGACTTACTCAGGGTTTTAATATTAAAAACATATAACTCTTTTTTGGTTATAAAAAATCCGTTAAAGCTATTTAATTGTTTGATGATTCAAAATGAATCATCATGCGTCTTATAAAAATGATTAAATAATAGTAAAGGCACAATATATCGCTAATAACAATGCGCTTAATATCATAACGAAGAAATCGTGAAGTTGTTTTGAAATTATTGAAATTTGAAATATCGAAAAATGTGTTATTTAAGGTTAAATTATAATTATTATCGTTAATTATTATTATTTCATCGTTCTTTGAGGTTATGAAAAAACATGACATGATGGCGACGAACTGACCGATTCGTGCTCAGCGACCCCAAAAACATATAGTCCACTGGTCTGCACAAAAACTTGAATTTTTTTTTTGTGGAGCTGTGTAATAAACAATTATCCGAACATTTCTTTTATTTATTATCTTATTTTAGCAACTTTTTAAAATCATCTTTAAGACTATATTATTTATTAACTCTTACAATTTTTTGTCAACTTCGATTGCTTAAACTAATCGAAGGCTTTTTCTTTTAACGATTCGATTCATCAAAAAGAATATCGATTAATCGCTTATATATCGTAACGTTTAAATATTGATCTAAGAATAGACTCTTGAGTCACATATCGATCAAGTATCGATATATACCAATTTTCAGCTATCCCTACTCCATATTTTGTATATATATTTAAACTTTTAAGTTGTACAAGTAACGTATTAAGAGGCCATAACATAGTTATTGAACAGATGGACCATTTACTTGATTCCCCGGCTCTTGTTGGCAACAATGTGCAATAAAGCAAAACTTCCCCAAGCCAAGCCAACTGAGATAAGTTCTGAAGAAGACCAGGACAATAACATGCTGAGCCGAAGGAGGGGAGCCTAAGCTGGTCCGATTGTCTGGCTGTCGTCTTGGCCACATACTCGCCTGTATGCCCGGGCCAGTCCGTCGGCCAAGAGGAAACATTTGTCTCGCTTAATTTAAACAGATTTGCGAGATTATTGTCATGCCGACGTGGAACGTTGAGGCAGCAATTTCAATTCGACCGCGGAGACAGCCCGCAGTGCCAGCCGCGTTTGGGGGGATCCCCGGGCGGGAAGAAAGTCGCTGAGCAAACCGGAGCGAACCAAGGCAAATCTCCTGACAGCGGCGCGCCGGCAACTTTTAATGTTTCTCTTTCCGAGTGGGATGTTTGGATTGCAGAACAAATTTGCAGAGAACGTTATGCAAGTGACAGGCGACAGATCGGGGATCTGGAGTATGCGGCTGCCGCGGATGACGATTCCCTGCACAAGCCATATTCGAGGGGCTTTGAAGTCGCGCCGCTCAGCTGGAGGTGTCTGAGGCGCGAATCCAACTCATGTCGGGCTCGACGCGATCGGAGCATGCCGCGCTCCCAGATGAAGCCTTCCAGATCGAGCAGGCAATCTGACGGCTCTGACTGATGCGGATCCAGATGCAGATGCAGATCCAGATGCAGATGCTGATACAGATGCCGGTGCTGTCTGACTGCCCACTTTTAATAATTAATGAACGGGAGAATGAGTTGGAAAGCTCGTGTCGCACACTTGGGAAAACTCGATTCAAAGGGTATTCAAGATTTCTACTATCTCTGCAACTTGTTGTATGGTTTTTTATAAATATAAACAATGGAAAATCATACACCAATTAAATAAGGTAATATTTACCTAACTACCTTTAATTAATTGAATTTTCATGTTAGAATCTTCACATTACATAAAATGTAATTCTTTTGTAAATTTCACATAATAATTTACTGTAAAAATGCCACTAAAATACTCTCTCTCTTTTTTTCAGTGCACTCGCTTGACAGCCCGACCAGCTAACTGCCTTAGACAGCTACTCGTTTCCGGAAGTTTATCTCCGTTGCAGCTCAACAGCAGCTGCTTGAAAGTCATTAGACTCCGTCAGCCTTGTCACTCAGCCACCGCTTGGCAGCGGCTTCGAGCCAAGACTCACAGACCCACAGACTCACAGACTCCGAGGCTCCTCCCAGAGACTGACATCTGATCTTGGCTGTCAGCCGGAGTCATGTCAAACTGTGTTTGGACAGTCGGCTGAAGTGAATCTAATGTCTGGCGAAAAAGACAACCTTTCAGAGCGGAGGTTCTTATTTAACCCTTTGGGAAAAGATCTCTCGATTTTCCCAATTAGATCAACTTATTAGGTGAATGAATGACAGCTTAGAAATATTTAATGGTGTAGATCTTAAGGAGAGAAGGAAGAGGGAGTAATACCTAAAGAAGAGTGGCTTACTTAGCTTTTAATTAAAAATATATTTAAGTGAATTTGCAAACTATTTATTATTTTTATTTGGCAAACAGGAATTATTTTACTAATACATTCCAGTAATACTTTAAAAATACCTTTCTCTAATTATTAATTACCTAAAAAAGTAAGAGTACTTTACCTTCTTAAAAGCTAATTAAATATAAATTAAACATAACAGATAGATATAAATAAATTGAGTATATAAAAGTCTGCGTACAAATTTAAGAATATACTCTTTACTTTAGATTAAATCTAAAAGAAATTACTCCTAAACCATACCATATCAACAGCTCCATGAGAAATACTTCTGGCACCTCGAACAAATACATTCCGAGAATTTGTAGGAAACACTTTATTTTAAAATTAATAGGCATACAAGTAAATTGGAAAATGTTACGGCCTTGTCGATCATTAGTCTCCCAGTGCGGGCTCTACACGAGACGCCGTTGTCACGGCACCTTATCCAACACGGAGGCAGATGTCCACAGGGTGGAGGAGGCGGAAGAGCTGCCGGCCACAAAACCCGAGAAAAAACTGAGCCAGCGTTACTTGGAGTTCCGAGAAAAGCTGCGATCGAATGCACCGCAAGGTCCACTGCCCGACTGTGCACCGCATCCGGCCCACGAGAAGGAGCCCCTCATGCCCTGGCCCAACAGCGTCAATCCGCATACGGGGGAAATCGGAGGACCTGCGGGACCCGAACCCACGCGCTATGGCGACTGGGAACGCAAGGGACGGGTCACGGACTTCTAGCAAACAGTAACGTCAAAGTATCTCCACCTCGACACCTTTGTTTGGACAATTCTGATTTATTAACCGTGTTAACAACAGAAGCACTCACAATTGGTTACACTCACGATGGGCGAGGAAAGTCTGCGCCACGGTAGCCCGGAATCCAGATCGAGATGAGGTAAATCAAGATTCCCCCGGCTGGTGTGAGAACGCTTCTGCGAAGGCATTACATAAATTTCTATTGTGTGATTTCTCTGTGGTTTCCGTGGAGGGGATTTATGTTGGGCCTGCCATCAAAAATAAATTGATAGCCCTTTCACTCGCTCTCCGAAGGGGTTCTCGGAATAGAGAGTGCCAACCCGCCGGTTGTGGTTGAGTCTTCTACTTCTGCTTCCATTATTTATGGTTCAGGGGCAGAGAATCGTGCCTAAATTGAAATTATTTAGAGTGATGTTGGGGCCCTGGTGGAATCGCTTCGATTCTTTTGAAATTAAGGCGACAGTTTACGTGATTTTTATTAGAAAAACTTCTGTTCGCTCGTCTTGGGTAGCTGCTTCTAATTTTGTAGCCCGAATGCGTTTGAGGAAGGCGCACGAAGGGGTTCTTCAATGCCATAAATTTCTTTCTTAAGGCCCTGAAAAACGTTTTCGCGGCTTTGGAGATTGGTTAGAAATTTTCGAGGAAGATTTGCAGCTGTTTTCGTTCGCCGCTTTGTCTGTTGACATTTTTGTGGGATTACCGCTGGATTTCCTAATGAACACAAATAGAAATTACTGAAATGCTTTCCGTAGCTTGTAAATCTTTCGGAACTAATTGACAACCAGAAGCTGATGCACTAATGGATTTTTAAAACCTAACATTTGTCAGTTTCGAAAATTTGATCATGATTTTAAATATTGAGGTGAAAGATTAAGAGTGAGTTGTCTTAAAAACTACCCAGAATATCTAATGGATAGTTTCTACCCTGAAGGTTGTATTTTTCGCTTACTAACATTACTTAGCTAACATTAACAGGGACCCGAACGCCATGTCAAATTGTTTCCTGCTTGGTAAAATAATATCTGATTTTAGAGAGCCATCTCAAGAATAAGAGTGCAGAATTACAGCTGTTTTTGGAGCTTAACAACACAATTTGGTGCCTTAAAGAACTATGACATTTTTCCCCGTTCAGATAAAATACAAGGAACATAATAAATCAGTTTCGTTAACGGAAAGTTAATCTGGTGATTATCTTTTTCTCTCAGATAGTTTTCCGGGACTTTGACAGTGAGGGTAGAAACAAAAACCGATTTAATAACAAGATACCGCACGCCATACGATTTTTTTTTGCACACGAACTTTTCTTGCTGGCTCCAAGCTCTCTTAAAATTTTCTAAAAAAGCCAGATAGAGCGGGTTCTAGAACCAGGAGCTCACTTGTATTCACTTGGATGTATGCACACGTACTCTCACGAATTCTACATCTGTACGCACACCTATGCATTCGTTGTTTTTATTTACTCTCACATGCAGGAGTATTATAGTTTTAGATTTTTATGCTCTTAAATTTTGTAAAAGAGGAGAGCGTAATTTTAATCGTAATTGCTTGCATATTGCAAATCAAAAGTATGACGTTACGCATCTTGTTATTTAAATGTCTCTTGAAAGTTCAGTTTTCAAATTAATTTAAGTAACTAATAAGTGATTTATAACTAGTTCCTTAAAAATTGTCCGTTTTCGGTCGTTTAAACTATTGTACTTCGCACTAATTTATTAGTTCCTTTCCCGTAACTCATACCCTTCCTTCATTCCTCTAAATCGTAATCTATTTACATCCCTAACAAGTTGCCGACGGCGGCAAAATGCCAAATCAAAGATCAATCACAATCAAACAAATTAACCGCATTGAAAAAACGGAAAGTGCTCGAAAGAAAGATAAATTCCGCATAAATTCCAGGAAATCCACAAAATGCTTTAATGTACATACAATTCCGAATCCCCTGGAAATTACACACCAGCTGACTCTCGGAATCCACAAAATCCCAGCATCGACAACTTGCTCAACGCCCAACGCTCAGCAGACGCGAGAGGCGGGAGGCGAGAGGCGAGAAGCGACGACTTCCTCCATAGTCATCCATCAAATGCGATTTTCCAACTGGGAGCGAGGGAAGGTAGGGGAGGGCAGGGCGGCCCCAGGAGCGGCAATTATTTCGTCTATTTTATTTTTAAACGAAATTAACGTGTTGCTTGTTGTTGCTAATGTGTTTTTATTACGTGAAAAGCAAGGAAAACACACGCACACCGATGTTCTCAAGATCATTTTATAACCCCAGCCGAACCGAACCGAACGGAACGGAACGGAACCGATCCGTACCCTTCTCCATTTCGCCGCTCGGTCGCAGAGTAGTAGGCGCTGATTGATAGAACAAAGTGAAAATCAAATAAAAAACAAAACATAAAATCTGGACACGAAGCCCATTCCCCTCGAGCGAGCCACATTGCGGCGCAAGATCAAAGACCGCCCCTCGATCTGTAATGACAGCTTTGATCATTGTTTTGCCTTTGATTTTTTCCGGTTACGTTTCTCTCGCACTTGCGCCGTGCTCTTTTTTGGCCGCGGAGTGGTCCACGCCATGCGATCATCAGTCTTGTTGGCCCGAGATCTCTCGATCATATCGAAAGTACTTGGAATTGTGGGAACCGCCGGTGGAAGGGGGCTGTTTACGATCGGTTTCGCACCTACTTGAGAGATTTCGCTGAGGCGAAATATTTTACAACTGCCAAAAATCCAACACAGAGGGAAGACCGAAGGCTGCTAGATTGGCTGGGTCTAGATCAGAGCTGACCGCCCAGAGCACCCGGGAGCCATTGAAGCAGTCGGCTTTTCACCCAGATAAGGCACGAAGCTAACGGAGGGCTGATTGTCTTTAGAGGTAATCTTCTTATAAAAACAATGCAAACATGACATTTCTTTTGCCTAAATACTCTCTTAGAAATCCTTTCGAAAATGAATTGTAATACCTACAAACTAAATACAATATAATAATAAGATACGTAACGCCAAACGTTTTTTTTTGCACTCAAATTGTTGGAATGGTCCTAGAGGTGAGCTGGTTCCAGGCTCAAGCATTCTCCCAAATTTGCGCCAGAGAGATTATAGCGTTACTCATCTTATTCTGTATATTTCAAAATTTAGAAATGTGGACTATGGACTGCATTCCACATAGTGACGACAAGCACCGAAAGTGTGGTGCGCAAAGAAACCATAAGGTTGAAAAGCTGCTACTATACTCCGATCAGAACCATTTAAATCTTAATAGAAAGGTATTGTAATGTTCATGCATGCTGAATAATAAGACACTAATGCGCTTTTCAGGAGTTCAGTAAAACTTGGAGTGAAAGTGCGAAAATGAATATTTTGGAAATTGGAGAAAAATCTTTTATTCTAGACTTAAGAAGAAAAATCACGAAATTGATTAATAATTTGAATTCATTTTTGGGTAATATAACTATTATTTGTCACAAAAATTGATATCATATGTTTTTTGTCACTTTTTCGTACCTCGTTAAGAGTTCCCTAAACTAATAGAATTTTTACGAACGATTTATTAAATCAGTAATTAAAAATCATGAAAATCGCATGATTTTTTGGTTTGAAGAATGCAGTTTAGATTTACAACTAATAAATAATACTTTTTGTTCTCAAATTATAGTTTGTTGTGTATGAAAAGGGATTGTGTTCTCAATATACCGAATAAACAGTTCATTTAATTACCTAAGCGAACGTTTTTAAAAATATTTTAAAAGTATTACAATTGTAAGTACATTAATGTCTAGGAAGTCACATCTGATGATTTAAATAGTAATGTACTGGCTATTAAGTCTCTTTGACAACTCAAATACACCTAAATAATATAAATGAAAAATTATTATAACAATAATTAAAGAAAATAGTGCCGGGGATGTTATTAGATTCTGAGGTAACCTATAAATGTCTATTATTTCTATTACGTGGGAAAAACCAAGTTAAAAGCAGGGGAAAAATCGAAAACTACACGACTGCCAAGGGAAGCAGCGGGTGTTTGGTGGGAAATCAGCAAAATATATGGCCAACTATTATGTTATTGCGTGAACGTGCACTGATTTCACCAGCCGGGCTTTTGTTCACGTGCAATATTTTGCTGGGCGCCAAAAACACGGGGTTTCTACCCCAGCGCTCCTGCCGTTCGTCCTTCGCTCTTCGTCCTGCCGCCCACCACTTGCCCGGGGGAGAGGGCGTCTTATCGAAGCGTATAACATATATCATTGACACTTTGACATTGCCAGCTTCGCGGGGGAAGAGCGGGCTGGCGAGGTCCAGGGCCATGACCAACAGGATTTTAGTACTTTTCAAAATGGCACTTAATCATGGCAGCCGCCTGGCGCAGGAAAATGCGGAAACTGGCAACACACACACACACCGACAACACCGACAACGCCAACAACACCAACAACAAGGACACAGAGCCACCAAGACGTAATCGCATGTGTTCACGCTTGAAAGGATAACGACGACATGGCTGGGAATCGCTATTGGAACTCCCGCTGATTTCCCGCCGTCTCCCTCGACCAGAGCGAAACAAGATTAATGACTTGGCAAAAGGAACTCTCGGTGCGAAAGTGTGTGCGAGAGTTGGCTGCTCCTTCCTGGCATCCGATAAATTGTTTGCTACTTGGACTGTCATTAGTCGAAAAGTTTGTTTGTTATTGTGTTAAGTGTTATTTGTGCGCTCACGTCCAAGTGTCAGGCTCTTTGGCATTTCCTTCACTCTTTCTCTGCCTCTCCATCGTTTATCACTTTCGTTCTCCTCCCAGGGAGGGATAATATTCGCCTGTCACAGATGACTCGTACCTTCCATCCCGCTAAGCCAGTGATGACCGCAAAAAAAGTGAGTGGAAAAAATGACCAAAGCCGAGGGAAAATAAAGAGAGCGATGGAACTTCCTTAATGATCGTCGAGTGACTTTTTAAAAACTGAGAGATTTTTTGATCCCTGATGTTGGGCCTAAGTAAAAAATGCGAGAAATATTTCATATTTTTATTATTATGTATTGTCAAAATGTTAATTAATTCTTATATTTTACAAAACCACCGTTGAATCAACTTTTTTATTCAGCGTTGGGCTCTAGAAATAACGGAAAGAGACACCAACATCATCAACCAGAGAGAGCCGAAGTCGATTAATTTACTTTAGTAAGATGAGGCACGCCATACCATTTTCATGCACACGCTTTTTTTGTGTAGTACCCAGCGCTGGGTACAAGCACTGTTGCCATAGAGACAGAGACAGCGCGCTCTTGTAGGTATACAGCGGCCGCCGAGGAATGTATGTGTGTACACGTATTCTCACGCATTGTAAATCTGTACGCACACATGCAAGCGCATTCTATTTTTAGATTTTTACGCTCTCAACTTTGTTAGAACGGAGAGAACGCAATTTTTGTCAGAAACAGATAAATGACTTGCATGTGGTAATTTATATGTATGGTGGTTACTCACCTTAGTAATTCTAGAGTCTTTGGTTGAGAATCAAACTCATTTTGTTTTTGCATTCTCAAGAATATACCTCTCTCACTCCAAGTTTCAGTGGCATTGTTTTTTGCAAAGTTTCAAGGATCGCCAACTGACTTTCTGACGCCTCATACATAATAAACATAACAAGAGCTCAAAGAGGATTCAATATAACCAAAAGACCTTACCCCGAAATCGTAACCACGAAAAGTGCAATAAATTCATTAGCGAAAAATACTGAAGAGCGGCGGCGAAAAACAGCAAAGGATGTGGGGGCATATCGAGCATAAACAGGAAGCAGTACAACAATTTACAACCTAAATCAAATGCAGTTGAATGACCAGCACAGACGCCATAAATCACTTGGCCACTGTGCTCCAGTTGAGACCCTCGCCAGACGATGTTGGGTCGCGTTGCCAGCCAATATTTTAGAGAGGAAACCCACCCAAAGGGCCGGGAAAACAACGGGGCAGGATGAAACCCAAAGCGAAACGGAACCGGCAAAGGAAAAAGATTTCGAGAAAGGGCCAAATGCAATATGTTATCAAATAAAAATGTTACAAGCGACGACAGAGGATTGGCGGCGGCGGCGGCGGCGGGCAACAATCCCCGAAAGGAAAGAAATGTGTTGCACAAATTTATTAGAAACCTTAACTAACGAGCAATATCCTCAGTGGATGGTGGCTGTCGGCCGTCGGCTGACGGCTGCAAGGGTGGGCCCCGGGCCGAAGTGAAGTCCCAGTGATGTGTCAAATGTTAAGACATTACAAAGCACTAAAAGGCAAAAGGACAAGCCCCAGCAGAGCGGCATGAGGTGGCCGCTGAGCAACAGGAAAACAAATCGAACGTGTGCCCAATGCCATCAATCTTTTGTTTTTATTGCCAGCCCAAGGTCCCTGTCGAGCGCTTCTCGGGAATCCGCAATCCACAATCCAGAATCCAGGATCCGGGATTCAGGACTCACCGGGGCCGGGGGTGCAGGGACATGTGTGCGACAGTCGGGACGGGACTTGTGTGCCCGACATTAACTCGACAGGATAACAAATCTGTTAAATGTGACAAACGAGCCGAGTGCGCTGGTGTGTGTATTTGTGTGTGTGCGAGCCATCTCAGAAGAAAGGCAAAAGGCCAGCCGGAGTCAAGTTATGTGGGCGGAAAGACAGCCCTGCTCTGTCCTCGTTCGTGTCCTGTGGTGCTTCCATTGACCTCTTCCCGCTGCGCATCCCCGATCCCATCCCATCCCATCCTATCCGATCCGATCTGCTCTGCTCCGCTGCGAAATGAGCGCTGTCACTGCCTAACGATGATTTCATGGTGGTCAAAATGCAATAAATTTTTATTGTCACCTATTATTGAGCGACTTATAGAGGGGTTCGGTACAATACAGCCGAAATGGCTGGAAATTTATGACCAAACCTATTGGCCTGCTGCAATTTCTTTCCTTTCAGCTGACTCATTGTGCATGCATGTCACACAGGTCCTGTTCAAGGTCCTGCCCGAAGACCTGACAAAGCCGTCCTGCTGCGTTTGCGTTCGAGCTCATGGCAGTTTTATTAACATGTTTACGAACTTAAGCGACCAGGACAGAGATTTTATGAAGACCCTTACAGTCTTCTAATGACAGAAGGATTATTGTTTTGCCGTGAGAGGGGATATATTATACGAAGGAGCTACAGGGTTTCACAGCCTCGAAAATCTAAGTCCTTAACTCTTCACCACCTTTGGACTTCACTGTTTCGATCGTTCGACTTCTCTCGCAAAGAGAACGACTAAAAACCTAAAAGAGTCTCTCTCTCTCGGTTGTTTTGCTTCTGTAGTGACTTAGCTCAACTGTATTCGGAGAGACATAATGCGAAGCTCTCTCAGAGTGCCTAGTTGCACAGCCCTCTCTTTCGCTACTCGGTATTATTATTGAGAGAGGGCGATAGGACACATACATACATGTACAAAGCATTATTCCGCAAAGCAAGCGGCGTGAAGAACCCGAAATCTGTTCTCTCACTTTAACCTGAAATATGGCTAGATCGAATCTCCTGCTAATGATCAAGTGTAAACGTATATACTTTATAGGATCGGATATATCTCCTCCACTAAGTTACAAACTTCTAAAAACTAAAATTCGATTACCCTGCTTCTATATTTTCCTATCTCAGTAGACTTTCTTAACAGATCGACCGTAATTGATTTCCTTTCAAGAACTCTACTCGCATAACCGGCAGTATAAATTAATAACCAAAAATTTACGCTTTATTTATGTTATAATTTCCACAGCTTCAATCTCATAATCCTCTCAAACCCCAAAAACGCTTCTGAGGCAGACTAATTTATTTTAACATTTTTCACACTAAATGCCATAATTTATGATAGCGGCGGCATTTCCATTTCCATGCCCCTTCAACCTCCTTCACATCGTTGCACATTTTAATTCTTTTCGCTTTGACTGGCTGATGGCTCATAAACAATATTAAATCTCCTCGCAGCTTGCCTTCGTGGCATCCCCCGCTCCACCGGGCCATCGAACACTGAGGCATGCGATAAAAGAAATATCCCGAGACGGCCTAAGTCCCATAAAAAGTTATTTTTCGCTTTGTTTCTGGTGCCGCCTCTTCATTTTCTAAATGTTCCATGACCTGGCGCTATTTCTGTGTGTTCTGGACTCGGTCGGTCGGTGGAGAGGCAGGCGGCGGGGTAAACTCTTTGGAAAATACAATTTACAGCTGAAACTGAACTCAGCACGGAACTGGTGCCACATCGAATGACAGCAAATAAACATGACACAGAACATTTCAAAGTATGACAGTTCTCATTTTCAACAGAATTTTAGTTTAGCATATTTATTTTTGTGTACCGAGTTGACATACTTCACTTGGCTTTTCTTAAAAATACATATTGAGAATGCACTTCATTTAGTTTGCCATAACAAAGAATACTTAAAATGTGGCCAAAAATGTACACTTAAATCAGCGGTCCGTACAGGGTACTCTCTGCAGGCACAAAGTATACACCTAAAAACTATGCTAACTAACTACCGGAACTGTAGTTATAGACTTATAATAAAAGGAATTTTGTGACGTCAAACCCAAATAAAATTATATGAAAATCCAGCCAGCTAGATCTTTACAGGACTATCTATCTCTTTTAAATTAAATTAAATTATCAGCTAAAATTTTAAAAAATTGAAATAATTCTGGTAGCAGATCCGAATAAAATAAAATAATTTAAAGTTAAATCTTATAAATTTATTTTTGCTATTAAAAACTGGTTTCCCAAGCCTTATATTCTTTGTAAAGTTGATGATCTTACGTGTCAACGCCTCTCTTCGAGGCAACTCGGTTGATAGTGCTGAAAAAGGGAGGATGTAATCCTCCTGGTTCAGTGCCTTAATATCTTTAACTACTTTTAGCCTGATTTATGGGACATATTTAATGGGCGTTCGTTTTGAATATTGTTCAATTTTATGGAACACGCTCATTAAGCGTTCCAATTGTTGGCGGCGGCTGGAAAATGCTGGGGAAAAACTGCATCAACGGGGAACGTCCGTCCACAATGTGAAATCCGTATCGAAAGCTGGAACACACAATATGGAAATTGACTTCTATTGTCATTTTTATTGCCTTTACTAATGGTTTTTGGCTTGTCATGGTGAATTATGGTCAGGCAAACACACACACACACAGGCTCGGGTAGGTGCCAGGGCCACGCTTTCAGTGCGAGGGCGGCGGTCAAGGATAACTGCAGGATGTGGACAAGGGGACAGGCGACAGGCGAGGGCGCAAGGACAAGAGACAAGGGACCACAGGACACACACTCCTACCCTGGTCCTGCCCCGCTGTCAGCAGGCAGCAGGCGGCTGGCAGCAGAAGTCAAACGAATTTATAATTTATTGCCCACACATTTGCTTGCAGTTGAGCGTAAAGGAGGACGCTGCACGTAGCCGGCATCTCTAGGATTTGCTCTGGACACCCAATCCATTATTGTTCTCATATGGTTTCCAGTTTGTCAGCAGCCACAGCCACAGCAGAAGCAGCAGCAGCAGCACCGACAGCGACAGCGACAGATGTATTTTATTTCAAAACAGGGGGCGGGACCGAAGGCAAGGACGCGTTCAGAGGATGCAAGGACAGTTGAGACGGGCCCTTGTGTCCGTGGCAAATGTAAACAATTTATTTTGATCAGCACATATCAAATGCTTGAATTGCCGCATCGAAATGTGTTTGAGGAAGATATAGAGCGTAGTATTTGGAAAATAGTCAAATTATTGAATATAATAGTGATTTATCAGCATCCCTAAACAAGACTTAAGTAGGTCTCTGCACTAACTAGGGTAATTGTTTTTATTTAACACTTTTGAACATATTTTTATGTTTAAACTCTTAGCAAAACCCTAGGTGGAATGTTTTTATCTTGGTAATTTTGCAACCGTTATACTAAGTAATCAGGAAATTATTCTATTATATGTCATATATATAGACAAATAGATACTGACGTAAAGACCGATAAATTTATATAATTACGTTGCGATATTTGTGCGATAAAGGTATAGTCGTATTTAATATGTCAATGCCATTCCCCGAAAGTATCAAATGCCATACGGGTTCTCATAAGACATACAGTGAACCACTTAAGTTAGATACATTAGACGATTTTAACTTTACTGGCAAAATACTCGTTTATTAAACAATAAATAAATAAAGGTAATAATGACATGTTGAATCTGAACAATATTACAAAACAAAATGACAACTATGTATTCCTCTTAGAGTACTTTAAAATAAGAAAAACTTAAGAAATTCGTATATTTTTTCCACAAAAGTCATGATACACTTAAGAAATACGATAAATACGTCGCCATAAGTATATATAAAGAGAAAATAAATATTTAATTTTCAAACCCTTAAATTAGAATTGCTAAAAATTCAAA